>JAECUM010021748.1:0-57844 GCA_016617855.1 Megalonaias nervosa | reverse complement strand
CTTGGGAGCGGAAGTCGAACGGTCATCAGACGATCGTTGATGCCTTTAGGTGGGTTGACTGTCTTGTTGACCAGGTTGGACTTGATGGCAAACCCAACTCCAGCCTCGCGACGTTCTTCCACGCTGCGTCCAATCCAAAAGAAGGTGTAGCCTGCATTTACCTCTGACAGATGACCTTCATCGGCAAATCGGGTCTCGCTGAGTGCTGCGATCTGGACTTTGTACCTGTTCAGCTCTCTGGCAATCAAAGCAGTCCGTCTTTCAGGCCTTTCAGTCCCGGCACGATCCATGAGTGTGCGCACGTTCCATGCACCTGAGGTGAGAGTTGTCACCTTGATCTGTTTCTTTGTTTTCTTACCGCTGGAGTGGGATCCCCGCCAGCCGCGGTAAACTGGCCAGGGTAAGATGAAATAGACAATGTTTAGGACACCTTTTCTAGTCCCTTCCTCTTGCTGTGGAGGCGAGCAGTGTAGCCCTGAAGAGGGCTTCTCGGACGCTCAGGTGGCTGCTGAACCCCCATGCTACTTCGGTCATAGGAAGACAACCCTATAGCCTGAGCCGCCTGCGTGCAGGGTTGTTACTACGGCTGCCAGTGAATCCACACCTGCCGCTTCGCCACTTCCCCGTCGCCGCAGGACTTGCAGGATGATGGAATGGGATAATGATCTGGTGAAGTCATGACTTGTGCGTGAGAATTGGATTTCAGTGAGGAGGAGTTGCGCACTCGTCGACCTCACTCTCTCGTCTCCGCATATCTGGGTCCAGTGGCAAGACAGAGTCGAGACGGCTGGAGATAGGGGGGATGCAGTGGATGGCCAGCAGTGTCTAATGGTGTCTCACTGTGCCCTAGTCGCGTTCCACATCGCTTACTGTAACCGCCTTTCTGCCCGTTGGCCAGCTGGTGGTTCCTCCGCGCAGTCCGCCGGGTCCAGTCTTCACATGCTTAGGTAGACAAACCTAGATCACCGAGGGTTTAAGACCCGACGGCTACCCTCAACCTGGTTTAGCCGGCCAGTCGAAACCGTTGCCCGTGGTGTGGCCGCTGCGCATGCTACAGCTACTGGGAGCCACAGGTGAGAGTTGAGTGACAGGCGGGGACCAAAGGTGGACTAGCTACCCCATGGGAGTACGACTGCTACCCCGCCAGAGGTACTACCCCTCCCTGAACACCCCATACACACAACTATAACATTAAACCTACAATGACAACAGCAACAACTTAATTTGTAAAATATGTCTCTATAGCAATCTAAACTTGCTACCATTAGCTATATTCTTTACTGTATACTCCCCTCGGGTGACAGAAAGCAAAGTGTTAGGTACAGTTTTACTTCTTTAGTGATATCATCAAAGGTCTCTGCGATGACTATTCCATTTTCCAGGTCCAATTTTGTAGTATATTTCATAACAGCATAAACAGAGTTGGCCCTGACAGGACCCATAATGGTTGTCATTTCACTGGAGAAAATTCACTAAGAAAACCACCACAACCGAAACACCGAAAGAATAAAGATTTTGGACAATTCAAACCAGAGTATCGTGGTACGAAAACGTACCGTTCTTTAATAATTCTACAATGAGATTGAAAATGCTATTCACTCATTACATAATCATTAAACACTTGGGTGAGTTTTGCAGGTTATAATCTAGGCAAAATTACCGCTAAAAGCAGCTATGAATTCCACTAAATATTACACCCAACTCTTTTCCAAAAATATTTGAATGTATTGTGAAAAGGAATGGCCCCTAAGATTTACGACACAGTCATAAAGATTCTTATCACATGTCCTTCAACTCCTATCTCATCGATATCTTACCTGCGTAAACAAACAGTTGATGTTTCCCGCACTTTCAAGCGTGACTTCGAGACTCGATCTATCAGTGGTAGTCATGAAATATGCAAATGTCAATTAATTATGTCTTAATGCTTGTTCTATAGACCATATTGGGTTAAGAAACTGATCAGTTTTTCAATCGCCACAGAAATAGGAGAATGTGGAGAGTGAAAATATTGTTGTCTCAAGATACATATGCAAATGGTAGCTCATAACATGATAATCATTGTTCTAAACATGATGATGTTAGTTGCGACGAGAGGTTACAAGATGTTTTAAAATTTCTCGCTGATTCTTGCCAGGATTTATTAAATGGTATTACCTATTTTCTCGCATTCAACAGAGACACTTATGATGGTTTTACCCTCATCTTAAGTGTTAGAATGATGACATACAGTTCGTGTTCATAAATAGGGTGAAGGCAGTTCATTTATGTTTCATATGGCATAGATCAAGCTGCAATGCAGGTCATTCAAAAGATCGAGTTGTTTCTTTATCTTTAGCACAAAACGTATGACATGGCCATGCGTCAACATTTGCTATTTTAAACATCGTCTCAAACAGGACTGGAAAAAGGTCTGACGAATTTAGCTGAGAGCATCATATCATGAAAGGTTTTCAAGTATTTTTTTTACATAAATTATCCCAAGTGTCCTTGAGATATGGCCACTATTACAAAATATAGAAACATAATCAATTTTTAACCACTTTTCAAATATACCGTAACAGAAATATGTATAACAAACTATATAATTTTACATAAGTATTTAATTTTCAATAATTGTTTACAAGTGTTCATGATGGCTTTCCTCTTGGTGATTCTATGTACCCCTGGCAAAGTTATCTGATAACACCCGATTTGAACCCATTAACTCAGACTATCAAATATATCTGATAACACCCGATTCGAAACCATCTGATGATACCCTATTCAAGGCCATTAAATTAAACTGTCAAAGATATCTGATGATGTCTGATTTGAATCCATTCAATCACACTGTCAAATATATCTGATAACACCCGATTTAAACCCATTAAATCTGACTTTCAAAGACATCTGATATCACCCGATTGAAAACCATCTGATGATACCCTATTCGGAACCTCTAAATCCTACAGTCCTATCTGATGGCACTCGATTTGAACTCATTAAATTAGACTGCCAAAGATACCTGATAACTCCCGATTTGTACCCATCTGATGCCACCCTACTCGAAACCTCCAAATCGGACAGTGAATATATATGATGATACCCTGTTCAACCCATTAAATCAGATTGTCAAAGATATCTGATGACACCCAATTCGAACCAAATCAAACTGAGGGGAGTTTTAATAAAAGCCTATGTAACAGAAGGGAGCTCATTTGGCAAACATTTTGAATATTGAAACAAAAATTCCTTTGGTTAAAAAACCCCTCAGAATATCTTTTAAATAATGTGTAATTAGCACAGGAACATGCTATGTTATACACAATATTGAAATGAACGGACAGGACAGAGAAGATTATGCTATGAATACAAACGGCAAGATGTCTTCAGACTAGATAATAGGTGAACAGTGCCTGCAGCAGTAGATGCAATAGCTGTCAGACATCATATAAGGAACACTTTTAAAAGAGCCTTCAGGGTTAACAAACTTTGACCTGGTATGGTTTGCCGTGTAGTATAGTCACCCAGAGCATGCAAGAGGAGCAGTCCAATGGTTCGAAGTGTTTCTCAATTTCTCTGGTAAAACTGCGTATTATTGATATTCTTTTAATGTCAATTTTATTAAATGAAATAGTTATTCAATACCTTCAAGAAAGGAGTTCTTCATAATGAATTGCACCACTGTTCAAACGTAGCATAGCGCCATCTTGTAAGAAAATATCGATTAAAGGCTGACAGAGATGAACTATTATTATCGGGATTGTTTGCCATATTCACAAGTTGTAGTAATAGTAAAAGCACTTATACATAGCAAGAAGACGTTTGAAGAAAGGCGGCTTTTACAAACTATAACATATATCAATCTGCGTGAACAAAGTGATGGTTCACTCTGAGTGGGAAAATATTTCAAACAAAGAAAACGTTAAATGTTATTTTTGTACGAGCATATCTCCCGTAGCATATTGCGTGAGGAAAGTGATGGCTCAAACCTGAATGGGAAAATAGTTAAAACAACGAAATCGTTTAATGTTATTGTTTGCATGAGGATATCTCCCGTAGCGCCGTAAATTTTGTGAAGTTTGTGAGAGTTATATTCTATCAGCGATTCACAGCGGTAGAACTTTATCAATATAATTTTCCAATATGGGTCCCATCTTAGCTTAAGCCAGCAAACTCGTCTGCGATCTGATGAAATCGTTGCACCGAGTTCTAGTCTGTAGACTCACTAGACCTCAAAAAGAAAGCAATATATTTGCGAGTATACGTTTTATAGGAAAAGTACGTTGTAACGATATGGATTGTCATATATCCCAGACCTCATATATGATGGAAAAGCAAGCAGTGCAGGAAATATATAGGTAAAACTGAACACTTATTTACGCTTGTGTGCTGCGTTATTAAATGTTATGATTTCAAATAAATTAAGGGTTGGAGTGTCGTTCAGAAAATGATATGTATCTTCTGAAGGACTATCTGACAATGTCTGACTGTCTGACAAGCCCTGGGCAGCAGAATTTGTTGCTCCGAATTAAAAACGTTGACTCTTGAAGTATTTTGAACCAAACTGAGAAGGAGAGCATGTTTTAGCTGTGTGTTGAATTCAGAGAGAGCTACAATTGAGTTTGGAAGATATATAAATATAGGGCCTGGACCGGTGCTTCACTCAAGGAAGTATTTCTGGAGATTTCAGACAGGGCAGACAGCAGCATCATAGTTCAGTTTAATGTTTAATCTGCGCTGCTGGCACTGGCTGTATTGAGGGTACTGAAGGTTAGAGTAATGAAATGGTTTTCAAGAACTGATCAATGTGCAACAAATTGGCATTATAATTGTTAAGGGATTGCACTGTGATTACCTCAGTCCTCAAGAAGGCATGGAATGCCTTTGAAAAACACTGCTTGAACGAGCAGCTTTTTGCACCAGGATGATTTAGTGTGAGTTGTAGCTTTTACATATTTTTCTAAAATGTACTTTCTAATTGCAATCTATCATCATAAAAAACCCTATTCAGATGGCATGCTTGCAATAGTTTCTATACCCATATTGTGAATCTCTCTCTCTCTCTCTCTCTCTCTCTCTCTCTCTCTCTCTCTCTCAAAACCGCTCGCTGGAAATTCAAATGACCTGGTACGTTTTCTTAGTACATATAGTAACCATTTGTAAGGGCTCTGCGCGTACAACAGATGTTCAAAGAACCACCTTTGGTCGCATACCGATGACCAATAAAATTAGAAGTCGACTTTATGCGTACCAGAAGCAATTCATGCCACGGTATGGAAAAGAGAAGATACAGATAAAAAGACGAACGTTGCCTATTCTCTCAACAAAATGCCCGAAAATTATATTTTTAAAACTTCATCAGCAATAATTTTTCTCAGTCCAATCTCAGCTGATGTGAGCAAAATGTCATTTACGCCCTGATCTGCAAACTAAGAGAGAGAGAGAGAGAGAGAGAGAGAGAGAGAGAGAGAGAGTAGGTGGGTAAGAAGGAGAAGACGTAATTGTATCGGTATTAGATTGCAGATCAAAGTCATTTCTTTATGCCGTCTTGTGGATTCTTTGATATTATTGTTTTTGTGAAACTAATTGTGAAATGACTAAATATGATGTATTTTTCATTCATTACCCGTTATGTTTTCTTTTAAGTTGTTAAATGATTTAAATCGCATGCGGGTCAACTCAGTGCATAAATTTATTCAACTCTACTAATATTTCATATGAAATGAGTACGTTTACTGTTTATTGCAAGTCGTATCTAAGAATGTTTCTTTGAGTGAACAATCCTAGGCATGACGCAGTGATCTTGATATAGCTGAAATCTAATGAAGAAATTCACGACCTTGGAAAGAGCACTAAACACTTGCTGCATGTATCGTCTAAGTATCGTGAATCCCAATTTATAAACTAAGATAACCATAATTGTGTTTACCTCGGTTCTGAAAGTAATGAACATATACAATTGAATCATGTAAATATTAAATATTAACCTGCTTTAGTAATATGAAGACTTTCTGTAAATAGAGCCCAAGTTTAATAGATCCAGTTCATAAATTCAAAATCACACACACACACACACACACACACACACACACACACACACACACACATATATACATATATATAATTTTATATATATATATATATATATATATATATATATATATATATATATATATATATATATATATATAACTTTTTTAACCTTTTAATCTTAGACAGTTAAACGTTAAATATCAGAGATAATATTTAGTATTGAAATTACTGCAATAAGTTAAGAATACATTCAATAAAGCAAAACTCACAAAAGCACATATATTTCTATTGAGATAACTCTTCTTCCCTCTGTGATTGAATTTTTGAGAACGTTACTCATATCGTCCTTCAGCCATTGTACTTTACACTCACCGGATTACATTGCATTGCCTTGGCCTTACCCTCATTTGCGCCGATCTGATATGCACATCCCTTCTTGCAAGAACAAGCAAACATAATATGCATCAAAAGCAATGAAGGTTACATAAAAATTAAAACTAACACAAACTGATGTATCGTTTTAATGTTAATGAAGTTGCTGTTCAAAGTTCCTTTTCATCCATTAAATAATATTTTCTTTTCCTTTTCGGAAAAAAAATATCTTTGATCGGAGTTATTCTGTTGAGAACAATTCGATTTAACTTTATTTTTCTTAAAAGCAAACGTAGCGTATTAAAATAAGTAATATTTCTCTGTCAGAGTACTTGGGGTGGGGGAATGCAAAAACAAAGTACCCGCGAAAAATTATTACCATTCTATGGTCTTATAATAAGAAATAGAAAAGAAGCAATAGGCTTTGTAAAATTCAACAAATAACTCATTTCCTGAGAATACAAAGTGAAAATGTAAGAAATCTGACGGTATTGCGATTTAAATCATAAATAATCCTAGAATTATAGACGCAAGTGCTAATGATTAAATTTCTGAATAAACGTTAGTGGAAGCCAAAATTAAATTCAACGCTGGGGGTGTTGATGTACCTGTGGTGGCTCGTGTAATAGTGATGTGTAAAAAGTCATTTGTTGAATCACAATAATACAATCGAATACAATCCTTATTTGAAATTTCAGTATTAATTCAAATCTCTATTTGCCAAGAATGTTATTTTTTATGAGCACTTTGTATTGCTAGTGAATAAATAATTTGAATAATAAAATTCCAACCCAAATGGACTACTGGACATAACAATACAATAGATTCTGCTCAGATCTTAAAGCACGAATGAATAAGTACTAGAAAAAAACCCCAAGATTATGTAGTTTTTTACTTGGCCTCAGGTCACAATTAGCATTTTCTGAAAAGCTACGACCCAGTGGAAAATAACCTACTGGAATGTTCCTAATGTTTACAAATAAATTCTTGGTAATAAATTAGAAAAAAAAGTGTGGTAAGCAAAATGTCTTTGACTAAGGCCAAGATAATAATCCTAATAGTCAATCATACACATAGGAAACTAATTTCTATGTATTAGTTATTTACATAATAAAAAACAACGATTCAGGTCAAGTAGAAAATGAACTTGCTCAGGACAAGGTCATGTCCAACATACAGTTTTCCATAACATATAATGAAGTAAAATAAATAAATAAAAATCTAACAAACAATTCAAATCATATACATGTATTGTAATGTACAGTTCATGTTACTTTCGTGTCACAAAAATGGGTAATAGAGAAATCACAAAAATTACTCCTTTTGTAAGCTCATAAATGCTTTGCTAAGTCCGTTTTTCCATCTATACCTTTAATATTTTATCTCGTTGTGTTTCATGTTTATATCTATTTGGAAGTGTTCATCTTCGGAAAGTTTGTTTGCAATTCTTAATATTTATATTTTTTAAACTTTACCTTTAGTTTGCACAAAATAGTCACTGCTGTGCTGACGTGCCGTAAAACGCTACTACATACACACGCACACTTTAGTCAGCCATTGCGTCTTGTTTTAGTTTTATATACTTACCAAAGTCATGCATTTTCCTTTCAACATGTATACCTGAATACCACAGTGATTTTTCTCAGAGAATTATCAGTGCTTTATACTGTACATGCGCTATTTCTTGTATATTATATCAGTTTATAAATCGTAATAAATAGTGAATATTTAATGAGGTGCACAGTAAACATTTCCCAACCTACATTAAACTAATTGTATTTCTTTCTTTTAGTCGAGAAACTAATCGAGGATGTGAGGGCGCTTGTTCACCCTGGAATGACACAAGATAAATGCGTTGCCGACTGTCATGGTTGCACCCATTAAGTCATCATCATCATCATCATCATCATCATCATCATCATCATCATCATCATCCCTTAACCCAAGAGGTCGTTGGGGCACCACAGCTGACTTTGCAACCAATTCTCTCCATCTTTCCCTGTTCTCTACTGCCCTTTGGGAATCTCCGAATCCCATGCCTGTCCACTATTTAATGTTGTCTTCCCACCATATTTTTCTGTTTGGCTCTTTCTGTACCCTCGCACTGTGCCTTGCAAGATTGATTTTGCCAGTCCAGATGATCTTGAGACATGACCATTCCACTTCAGTTTGCGCTTTTTTACAGTGGTCAAGAAGTCTTCATAGGGTCCGATGGCTCGTTGGATTCTGTTGTGGACTTCTTCGTTGGTTACGTGGTGTCAATGTATGAGATGTCCAAGATTTTGGGGTAGCATCTCATTTCGAAGGTTTGAATCCTTCTTTCTAGATCTGATGTGAGCGTCAATGTTTCACAAGCATACAGAAAGATGGATATGACAATTGAGCGCATCAACCTTATTTTGGAACCAAGAGCAATGTTGGTATATTTCTATATTGGTCTCAACCTTGTTATTGTTGCTGTTGTCTGGGCAATCCTGCAGAGTAGTTCTGGTTTCGAGACCTCGTCTGTGATAATTGATCCCAAGTACTTGAAGCTTGTGACTATTTCCAGCTTCTTTCCACTGACCTTTATTTCTGCACTGCTGCCATTGGTGCTGTTTGTCATCAGTTTGGTTTTTTCGGTGCTAATCTACATACCGTATGCTGTGGAGGTTGTGTCGGGGCGCTCAGCCAAGTCAGCCAGTTCTTTTTCATCTCGTGCTAAACCATCAACATCATCTGATTGGTTGGTGATTGTTCTTCCTCCGATGCTGACAGTGCCCTTGTGGTCATGCAAGGCATCCTCCATGATCCTTTCCAGGAAAATGTTGAAGAGTGTAGGTGACAGTATACGTCCCTTTCTGACTCCAACTGTTATTCAAAACCAATCTCCTCTGCTGCCATTGATCAGGACTGCACTGGTGACTTTGTCATAGAGGTGCTCAACAACCTACACCAGGTTTGAACTGACATTATACTTCCTCATGGTTGCCCATAAGCTGCATGCCATACCCTATCAAAAGCCTCTTTGAAATCTATAAAGACGTGGAATAGATTCTGCTGATTCTGAAGACATTTCTCGGAAAGGAGTCTGAGATTGAAGATTTGTTCTGTGGGTCTCCTTCCTGCTAGGAAGCCTGTCTGCTCTTCAGCAACAATTTTCTCTACTTGAGGCTTTAGTCTGTTGAGAAGTATCTTCAGAAATCGACTAAATACAAATAAAGATTCAAATATTATTATTATGTGTGAAACAGCATGTGTAAAGCATGTTTTTTTTTCTTCTTCTTTTTCTTTTGTCCCGTGGCTCCCTTGATCACTCCTGAATATTTATTTGTATTTAGACGATCTTTGTTGTGGTTAGAGTTTGCAAGCAAATTTTGACACACAACATGAAGACAACTAACCCATTAAGTGCTGCCAGTCAAATTGATGGATCGGCAGAAATGATATAGCTCCACCTACACATTAGCAAAATACACTATGTAACAGTCAGTCTTTATTATGGCAAACTGTTCCAATGAAAGTAAATCAGTATTTACGGATAACTGAACGAAAACTGGATGAGTGATTTTGAAGTTATGACTTTTTGATTATTTATGTGGTGTAGAAACAGTCATGAATGTGTTAGAGATGTTCCAACAAGCCAGTCGACACGCTCTCATCTGAACTGCCGCTGTAAATACTTACCAATTACTCCTATACAGTGATAGCAGTGGTCAACGGTCTATTGTTAGTTCCAGTCCGTCCAGGTTTGATTACCAGGTTCATTATTTGTTATACAAGAACATATTTATGACGATGATAAGGTCGACAGATATAATTTGTGCTTCTTGTTGTGGTTAGAGTTTGCGAGCAAATTTTGAAAATACCGAATGTCATGACATTTGCGTTAAGGATTAAAAAGTGCTGTAAGCTGAATGTCGGTGTGCAAATTAAACTGCAAGAACAGAAACAAGTGAAATTTTTTTTGTGGCGGTCTCCATTGCAAACGGAGATTTTATTGTTTATTCTCTTATATGTTGTCATTGGCGTGGCCAAGGGAGCCATGGGACAAAAGAAGAAGAAAAAAACAACAACATGCTTTACACATGATGTTTCACACATAATAATACTATTTGAATCTTTACGTGTATTTAGTCGATTGACCATTAGGAAATATATATATATATATATATATATATATATATATATATATATATATATATATATATATATATATATATATATATATATATATATATATGCAAGTTTGTTATATTTAAAGACTGTGTCACGTTTAATACAAACCGAAGCTGAATGTTCCAATACCGATCTTCGTATTGATGCACAAAACAGAAGAAAATGCCAGCCAATCGATCAAGTAGATCCAGTTGTCAGTATAATGTATAACCTTTTAAATGAGTCTCCGTAAGTCTGTTTCATGCTTCGATTTGAGTTTACGCATAATTGTTATCATGCCGTGACATGATTTCGCAAATATTAATAAGTAGATCACAAAATTATTCATGGGAGTAGAATCTGACCATTTTTATTTCTTGACATGAATTGTGTGAAAATCGAAGGTTAGTGTCACTATTTTTGTCACTATATCTATGAAAATTGATCCAGTTTTTACTTCCATTTTGTAAGTTAGATTCTACATTAATGACATCGATACAAATGCTGTTTTGTTTACGAAACTACACAAACACCCAATACTGTCAAACACTATCAGTTAGTTATGCTTCAGCCATGTATTGCCTATTATGCGCTGAAAAATGCGTTACATCCCAAATAAGAACAAGAACAAACAACAAATAAAACCAAGGGTATTGGTCAATTGATTGCGAGCGTGAGGGGAGGCGTGGGCGGTAAACCCGTAACATGGAATCCGCTCTATATACAAAGAGCGGTTTCAAAAGTAACTTTTAGAAACAAGAAAACTCACCTTTGGTCATACAGGAATGTAAACACAAACCGGTCTCCCAGCTGACAGAACTTTAAGCCTATCAAACCAATGTATTTTTACGGGGTAAAAAAAAGCTTAAATGATCTGGTGTTTCTTATGTGATGCAATTCCGACTGTCTCCTTTTCCAGATCAAATAATACAAATATCCGATCACAATAAATTTCATTAAATATGGAATTTCTTCATCCAGTAAAAATCCTTTCACGTGAATATTCAACAACTTCCAGTACTGAAAGTGTCATAACATAGGTTCAACATTGTTACATTAATCGTCAAACCTAAATGAATCAAACTATGTGAAATCACACTGAACTTCTATACACATTCTGTGTTGAAAAGCGATGTTTTCTGTGTCAATTGTTCCGTTTATTCTGAGGTTCTATTGTTCCTTTAATTCGCATTTGTAAAAGAAAATCTGCTTCTAAATTTTCCTGGTTATAAAACTGCCAAAAAATCGACACGAGTTTGGAACTATTTTTATGCACAACAAATGAAAGGTACATCGTCTGATTTAGAATAAATGAACCTATTACTTCTGTCTACCTATTTCCATTACATTAAAAACTATGTGATAAACAGAATCTCAAATGTTTAAGTATGAAACGAGTGCATAATATAACTTAATATGTGGGGATGTATACTGAAAGCGTTGTATAAGCTTATATATGAGGATGCATACTGAGTGCGTTGTATAACTTTATGTATTAGGATGGGAAATCAATGCATAATGTAGACTCTTTATACGGGTATGTATACTAAGTTCATAATATCACCGAAGATGCAATAACTGACTTGGCGGAAAAGACATTTTTTGTTGTTACTTGGATAAAAGACAAAAATGAGAACATGCCACTGAAATACGTTGATTTACAGATGTGGAAAAATGAAAAATATGCGACTGCTCTAAATTGCAGTAAGCCATGCTAAATAAACCAAGCATCCTACACAATAGACCATTCGTTTTGGGGAACGAAGAGGATTTCCATGAAAACTCAAGGACAATTATACTTTAACACAGAGCAGAAATTTTAGTATTCACTGGAGATGGGAGAGTAAAAATAGTGAAAGTCACCATTAATTGGGACATTTTTCTACAATGTCGACAAAACCCATAATAACAGCATCCTTTGGGCTGTCCGTCCGCCAGCTATTTGCTTTCAGCAAGAGAAATTTATTGGAATGGATGGATCTTCAACAAATTAGCTTCGCTGCTTAATATTGATGACACCTCAAAAGAATTCAATCTGAAGTCTTCCATGACGTCATTGGAAGATTTATAACCCCTTTTTACCCACTGTCATAACTTTTTTTTATCAGCAGTATAACTAATCTTTGTATTTCAACCAAATTTAGTAGGCTTCTCCTGACGGATGAAACATTCCATGAGTTTATTTTCAACCTGTCTAAATCATTTGGAGGACCTATGTCCTCCGATTTTCCTTCTTTTAACTTCTGCAGCATAAATACTTAGGATTTTGGATCTCAGTCAAATGCAGCACGCACCTTTATATCGATAAAACCGTCGGTTTGTTTCGATTCTGTAACTTCACGCAATAATATGTAAGAGTTGTGGCCCTTGACCGTCATCATGATTTCGGTTTCTGCCCAAGTACTTTACCGGGGATCAATGGACATTAGCAAAGTCTGGAATATACTTTACATTTATTAGATATAATATTAATTTTATTTTTTCCAAATTATAATTAAGAAGAGTTATGCCACTGATACCCTTTCTTTCAAGACATTGTTTTCTGTAACATTAATCAACGATGCTTGTTGGATTTTAATCGAATTTGGCGTGACATTCTGTACTGATGAGACTTTCAATGAACTGCTTCCATGACGGTACATACCATTATTTGGAGGAGTTATAGCCCCTGAACTTCTATTGATTGTTTCACAATTCCTGTCTTGAGGTCCCCATCAGACAATATGTAATTAATATGGTCCCTTCATATGCATCAGTCTCAACAGCATTATATATTCGTATAAAACGACATTACGGTAGTTGTTTTAATTACCAACAAACATGTCATGCATGATATTTGCCCTGATGTAAATGGGAAATTATACCTTACGGCTGTGACAATACCGGATTGGATATGGATAACTTTGCTATTTCCTCTTCTTGGTGTGCGTCAAAGTCACTGCACGAATTGTCATTTGTCAGACACACTGAACAAATTGTTAATTGCCATGTACACGGCACAAATTGTTCATTGCCATATACACGGCACAAATTGACTATCGCCATGTACAATGCACAAATTGTCATTTGTTATATACAATTTATAAAATGCCTATTACCATATACACGGGCACAAATTGTCTATTGTCATATATACGGCACAAATTATCATTTGCTATGTACACGGCACAAATTGTCTATTGTCTTATACACAGCACAAATTGTCTACATCCATATACACGGTACAAATTTTCTACTGCCATAAACTCGGCACAAATTGTCTATCGGCATCATTTTGTAGTGCATGTATGTATTATACATTCCTAATACATATACCCTGAAACTGTAACATATCTGATTATTTTATAGGTAACAATCTTTTCTTTTCCTTTGATATTACTGATATTCAATACATGTGACTGTCAACACTTAGTCTGAGACAGGTTAACATTATAGTTATCTGTATTGTCAATGTGTTTGTTCCCTTTGTAATCAATGAAAAACACTTATCAGTTGGTTATTGCCAGCATTTCGTCATCTTTGCAAGCTTGAATAACCCAACCTCCAAAGAGTGATGTGTGCAGTGGCAGATACACTCTCTAGTATGGAGTCATTTTACTCCTTTCATTTCCACAGGACCCATTTCCTGGCAAATGGTGCTACGAGCGAACGGTAACCAGAAGAACGTCTACGAAAGAAGAAATTGAACTTAGAATGACTAATACGTCGGTTGTGCTCAAATGGCAATAACAGTAAATACTAATATGAATGTCCCATTTTGGGAGGCAACCTCATTTTTAGACCAGATGTTTAATTCATGGCTCAAATATTAGGTATTAAATAAAACTGTATATAACTGAGAAAAGGATGTCATTGTTTGAAACACTTAAACAGGGTGCATGCCATGCACTCTATATTGCAAAAGACGAGTACTACTTTTCAGTTGAAAAAAAAAAATAAATAAAAACACCAGAGACCTACATTAAGACATATCATATATGTCTGCACATGTTGTTCGTTGTTCGTCCGTCGAGTCGACAAGGACCACTCTAATCGTCCGAGGGTTGGAAGGCCTGCTTCTGTTCTGTGCGTGCACAGGTGGCTGATGAGGCCAATTCTTGCACGGAAGGTTCGTTTACACAAGGGACAAGGGATGAGTGGGAGGGTTGATGGCACGGGGTTTTCTGGCTTGCCTCTTCAACTCTGCAGCTGCTGTCCTGCTAGATTCGTACAACGTGGAACCTTTGTGGATGGAGGAACGCCAAGTGACTCGATCGCTTGCTATTTGCTTCCAGGAATCAGGGTTTATGTTGAACGCTTTCAATGCAGCTTTTCGATTGTCTTTGAAGCGTTTCTTCTGACCTCCGTGGGATCACTGTCCTTGCTGTAACAAGCCATAAAAGAGTCTCTTAGGCAGCCGGTGGTCTGGCATGCGTACATGTCCCGCCCAGCGTAGCTGGGACTGCATCAATCGAGATGGTGTGGATGCTTGGGAGACCTGCTTGGGCGAATATCTCAGTGTCTGGAACCTTGTCCAGCCACTTGATGTTGAGGATTTTCCTGAGACTTGTGGTGTGAAAGTGGTTCAGCTTCCTGGCGTGGCGTAAAGTAGTGTGGTGAGGACAACTGCCCTGTAGACCTTTAGCTTGGTCGTGATGCTGATGCCTCTTCTATTCCAGACATTGGCATACAGTCTGCCGAAAGTTGCGCTTGCTCTGGCAATTGGGAGGTTCACCTCGTCGTCAATAGTGACTCTCTGTGACAGTGTGCTGCCACGGTAGGTGAAGCGGTTCACTACGTTGAGTTTTTGGCCGTTCATGGTGATGTTGGGCTCAACATAGGGCTTTCAAGGGGCAGGCTGATGCAGTACTCTAGTCTTCTTGGTACTGATGCTGAGACCGAAGCTTGTGCAGACGCTGGAGAACTTGTCAACGCTGCGTTGCAAGTCGGCTTCTGAGCCAGCGTTGAGGACGCAGTCATCAGCAAATAAGAATTCCTTGATGGCGTCTGTCATAACCTTGGTTTTCGCTTGAAGCCTCCTGGGGTTGAACAGTTTTCCATCTGTACGGTACCTGATGCCGACTCCAACATCTCCGTCTCTAAAAGCATCGGTCAGCATGGCGGAGAACATTTTTTGTTTAAAAAGCATAATTGTACGTAATATGTGACGCTGAACCTGCTATATGCTTAAGTTTTATCCCAGATCAATTGAATTATATCAGCAGTTATAATGATATTCAAAACACTACCACATACATATATCCATCCGCAACCTAAACCTAATGCGGATAAGGTGGATCCCTTGCTATTTAAATATACATTCGATCGAATACAAATTAGGTACAACTAAAAATAAAACTGAACTTGTATATTTGAAATATAAATCATAAGACATACAGAAAATGGTGCATGCCAGTTCCTGTTAACAAGTCTGTTCATGTTCACATCGTTTTCTCATCAGTGTTCTCGTTCATAGCTGACCCCCTCCCCCAAAAAAAAAACAAAAAACAAACAGTTCATTCGACAGCGGCTCAGACTGGTATTGCTGGATTTATGAGGGATCAAAATGTCAGTTTATACTCGAGTTTCTGCATAAGTCCTTCATGCAAAACAAATATGAATTATTTATATTACAGGGGATACAACTTTAATGCATGCGGCTGAGAGTTTGGACCCCCATACTTATGCACTGACGCTGATAATGAAGAATGTTTAATGATGTTTTTATTTCTTTCCAATGCATTTTCATGTCGTTTCCTTTCCAATCAATTTCCATGTCATTTTCTTTCCAATGAATTTCCACTTGATTTTCTTAATAATGGATTTCCACGCCTTTTTTTTTTTACCAATGCATTTCCAAGATATTTTATTTCCAGTGCATTTCCAAGTCATTTTCTTTCCAATGCAATTGCACGTCATTTTCTTAACAATGCATTTCCACGTAATTTTCTTATCAATAAATTTCAACGTCATTTTCTTTCCAATTTATTTCATATCATTTTCTTTAGCTAAGAAAACCATCTCATAAAGGTGAACTCCAAGAAGATGGCGAACGTAATGAATCTTAAGAAAATTCTGCTCGCTGGGGTTAGACAGTACCAGTTTAAGCCCAAACGAGACGAGAACGTGGACGAGGACCCTAAAGAGGACAGAGGGAATAATGAGGCTGAGTAGCGCTTGGGCTATTCATTCTGGCAATTACTATTATCATTATGGCAATTATTATTATTATTCTTTCGTTAATGTTATTTCAATTTCATAATGAAAAGAGAAGGGCACGAATTTGGGCGAAACCTGGATGTCTTCAGAGCAGATTGTTATGTGAGTGTGGTTCATCAGCAACTAGTGGTGTTAAAAGTTAAACACTTAAGACTCAGACTGTGAGAGGTGTAGAAATAAATACTTTATTAACTTTGTGACAAGTTTGTTCTTTTCTCTGTTGGTCTAGGTGTATAACACTAGTGGGAAAGGAAGTATACAGATTTATGGGGAAACAAATCTTGAGAATAATAATAATAATAATAATAATAATACATTGCTGATTATTATTATGCTATTGTTGTACAAAAGGAAGAACAAAAGTCTAACCATGCATACTTTAACATATTGCTGTCTGTTCATGTTCACATTTGATTCATTTAGCTTCCTAACACTGGTTGTAGTAAAATCTAATTTTATGCTAAAGGCATTGACTCTGAAAACATAAAATAAGTAACAGAAAACCGGGATACATGAAATAACGTAACTTTATTCAAGTTTAAAAATTTGCTGTATATTCCATTTTGCTGTATATATATATATATATATATATATATATATATATATATATATATATATATATATATATATATATATATATATATATATATATATATATATATATATATATAAACCTCAATTCAATGGTGACCTTTTGAAAGCTATCTTAAATTATAGTCATACGAGATTTGAAATACACGCACCCGATCAGTTATCGGAGCCACTATTTGTTCAAGTGTATCTTGCTACATAAGGTGTTTGTATGCAGTAAGCACCCTGTTGTGTGTCAACGTTTTTTGTTGCTGGTTACGTTGGTACCAAAATGTCATTACTTTGTCCCTCTAGTCCTTAATTATTGTGATGAATCTGTCACATTACACAAATCCCCTATATTCCACCGAAATCCTGATGACATATAATCTAAACCTGAACATGCTTTCAAGCTAGTAAAGAATTTTATAACCTAAACACTCCTCACACAAGGTTTAGAGACATACATCGGTGTGCACTGTTCGGACACATAAAAACCAAAACCAAAAACAAAGCATCCCCTCCATATACCGTCCAGAAAGTAAAGCAAAACAAAACAAAACAAAGAAAAAAAAAAAAAAAAAAAAAAAAAAAAAACCAACAAAACAACAACATTATTTTCCATCGTATGTATTTCTACTGGTCACATATGTTGTCATTTGAATATGTATCTTTCAAGGAAATATAAGGTCACTGAGATAAATGTACACGTGTTCTTAAATCACGCACGTAAACAATGATATTGATACACAGTTGCGTACGTACGTGTTTAAGATCAACACCACTGTCAATAAATAGCAATAATACTATTTAAAAGTCTAAGTGTCGCATAAACCGTGCACATTCTCTTGATTGGGAAGCAAGGATTAAAGGTTTATTTTTAAACGATGAAACTTCAAATATGTTCAATAGTTTTAATGCAGTCCGGACTTCTTTGTAAGACTTTCTGTCGGGACGTTCTAATTACAGAGCACTGGCGTGAGTTTCACAATGAAATTCGGAAACTTCAACTCGAACTGGAATTTATATCTATGGAAGGTTCCCTTTTCAGCGATGAAATTGACTCTCCAGCAGTGAAGGAATCGCAGATCCAATCAACTGATTTTGTAAACGATCTGAGAGCTGGTAAAACAGGTTACAATGTCAGTGACACTTGTCTTAACCACACATAAATTTTGACTTAAGCTTTGTTAAGACGAGAGCAATGGGCCATTCGATGTAAGCACATTTACCATTCAATATAAGCACATTTACCATTCATTGTAAGCACATTTACCATTCAATGTAAGCACATTTACCATTCAATATAAGCACATTTATGATTAGGTGAAAGCACATCTACCATTCGATGTAAGCACATTTACCATTCAATGTAAGCACATTTACCATTCAATGTAAGCACATTTACCATTCAATATAAGCACATTTACCATTCAATGTAAGCACATTTACCATTCAATGTAAGCGCACTTACCATTCAATATAAGCACATTTATGATTCAATGTAATGAAATTCGACGTCAGCGCATTTAAGACTTTTAAAAGTAACTTTGTCTCCAGGCACTTTCGAAAGATAATTAGATCGAAGACAATACTACTGTATATGATCTTTACCAGAAAATCATAATGAAACTACAAGTGATGGTTGTATATGAATGAAATATCAATCAATATCCATTTAGGTTCAGATGAAAGTTGTGTCCTAGTGGATGTGTTTTATGTGTGTGCATTTTATATGCATCATATCATGGTGGCTGTATTATATAGACCACTAAAGGATGAGTGTACTGAATATATACAGTAAAGAGGGTCAGATTAGTATTTTTTCTTTTTCCCTTATAGTTTAGCATAACCGTTTGGGCTCTTTCTTACTTCAGTCATCGATGCAGCTGGAAAACTTGGAAGTGGAATATTGGATGGGAACTTAAATTGGCCCTGATCATACGATGAGTGTATAAATACGCAGGCGGTGGTCTATGCGAATCCAGCGAATAAATCATGGCCTAGTTACCCTTTTTGGGTTAAGTACTGTATGGTGGGGATACAAATTCAGTCCCCTAATATTGCCCAGGTTTGTATACCACATATTGCTTTGAAAATCTTTGATTAAGGTAACTTGGTACGATGATGGGATTTATCACCATAATCATCATCACCGACATCAACAACAACAATAACAACACACCACCACCACGAATAATAATAATAATAATAATAATAATAATAATAATAATAATAATAATGAAAGCAATAGTAAAAGTACGCTTAAAATTTACAAACATCGTGGTCATCCTGATCATTGTATTTTTAAATATAGTTACATACTGACGTACATTACTGATGACATGATGTAGAGAATTCAACACACCGTTTCAACATTTACTTTAATACAGACAATTTATTTTTGAATTATTATTTGCAAATATATGTCACAAATTCAGATGAATTTTTGTTGACATTTAGGCGAACAAAATCAATTTATTTCGTTCCAAACTTCGATATTTACCAAAATTAACAAAATTACTATTTCCTTCTGTAGCTAGTTGGCGGACCTCCCACTTTATCGCTAGGTATTTGTGTGCCAGAGTCCTGTAACAATAATGATGCAGAAGCTTTAGTGCGAAAAGGTAACAATACCCACGTATTTTAATTTTTGTCATGTTTCTGCCTACTGATAAAATTGTTTCTTTGACGCCAGTGAGCGTGTTTTTGTGTTTTAGTGATGAATTTTCTAGTGGTCTTTAGAAATATGGCGCTCCAACATTTTAAAACCATCCGAGTGACCGCGTTGTAAGTGAAGGGAACTTATACAAGGGGATGTTTCAACAATAATAGGTAGTAATAACAAAGAATATTGAAGAAATTTCATGGAGTCCTTGACCATAACCGTGGTATAGAATAAACCGTGGTAAAGGATTAACCACGGTATGAAAGCGGGGTAAACTGAGGTGCTTTAAAGTGAGGGACTTCTGTATTATCGATACTCTACTTAACACATACAGTTGCTAGGCACAGTGGCTTATCCATGCAAGCTAGAAATAATTATAAATATTTTTCAGACTTTTATTTCAAAAGAGATACCCAAAATTTAAACTACTATCTGCAGAAGTTCTTTCTACTAATTACACATTATTTTGGTTAAATTATCGAGATTAGTTTATTTTGAGTGGGGCCTATTTTTGAGAAATATATTGGATGAAGTAGCTATCTATCACATATAGGAAGAGAATGTTGTAAATACAGCATGAAACTGATTTTGGAATAAATGTATGAGACTTAAATATATTAAATAAATTTAAAAAGGTTGACATACGTAAAGTTAATCGTGATTACTTTAAGAAGTTTGTCAGTGAAATTCTGTCAGAGTTTCGGAAAATTTACTGTTAGTCTGTCTTCGCAACTCTCTCTTTATATGTATGTATGTATGTATGTATGTATGTATGTATGTATGTATGTATGTATGTGTGTATGCATGCATGCATGCACGCACCCACGCACGCATATATATATATATATATATATATATATATATATATATATATATATATATATATATATATATATATATATATATATACATATATATATATGTGTGTGTGTGTGTGTGTGTGTGTGTGTGTGTGTGTGTATGTGTGTGTGTGTTTGTATGTGTGTATGTAAGCTTCTAATTTTCGAAACCTTGTGCGGTGTTCATTTTCACTGTTTCTTCAAATCATGCTAGCAGTCGATCAGTCTTGTTAAAATTATTATGTACGCAGAAATATGAAGAGTGAAAAAACCTCTAATTTTTGTGAATCTAACCATTCTGACAGCGAGGATCAATATCTGTAAAATCTGAACATGAGCTCAAATTTTGTGTACAGACAGTTTCATGGCTGAAGCATAGACTAGAATTTTGTGTTCAGTTTCATACATGTGAGGATTGACCCAGTATTTTGTGCTCAGACAGCATAATGCCTTTTAGGCCCGACCCGTCGATGCTGTTGTACCCGGACTATCCCATGTATGTCAAATCATCATGGACAATTACCCAGATGACTGAGACGGCCCTTTGGATAAGAAGAATCTATGTGGAGAGGCAAAGATGTCTGAAGAGAGACTTAATCTACGGCCCAGAGGTCAGACAAAGTTTGAGGAAGCGAAGAAGATCCGTGCGATGCCCTCTAAGTTAACTGACTGGTCTTAAGAAAACAACCAAAGGCCCTTTTCAGGGCCACTCCATTGCCTCGAAAAGGTTTTTACTTTCTTGCCTAAAAACATTTTAGTCGATGTTTTAGTGTGATAGATTGATGTTCATCAGTTTATGTTGGTGTATTTATTTGTCTATGTCTATCAAGTTATATGTCCCGCCCCGCCAGACGATGTTTTTTTTCCTTGTAGGAACGGTACGGGTTCCCGCCCCGCCAAGCCATGTTTGTGTTTGTTGGTCAGTAAAGCGCGGAAGTTCGTTCCCGCCCAGCCAAGCGTTATTGCTTTTTCTTCCGCTGTCACTGTTAGGCTCGATTGAGGTCATCCACTTGCAACATTGTTGCCAGTGTCCATGACGTCACCCTGTTCCATTCCTATTGTCCCTATACAAACCCAACCTATGGTCAACTTTCCCTTGTCCGTATACAGGTCCAACTTTTTTTCCGTATAAATCTTGTCCGTAAAAGTACCCAGGGGATCCTGTAATGGTAATTCCCATTGTCCGTATAAATCTTGTCCATAAACGTACCCAGGGGGTATTTGTATGGATATTCCCATTGTCCGTAAAGTGCCCCACTTTACTACTCAATCACGCTCAAGAGCATAGCTCCATAGTTTATACTGACATATACTCCTTATCAGCGTCATGGTGGGATTTTAAACTTGGGCTTGAGCTTCTTGCCCAAAAGGTTTCGGTATACGGAGAAGACCCTTAATCTTGATTTTGATGCTTCAGATTTTGTTTCAAACAGTTTTAAAGGACATTACGTTTTGAAAAGTAGTTTGTGATTTTGTGATTTCGAAAACTCAATCTGAAATTGAAATTAAGAGTTTTATGATATCCAGTCAAGTTTATTTATTTATGTATTTATTTATTTATTAAATATACACAGGAATGGAAGGACTTATTTTAGAGATACGGCTTTTATGAGGACGGCCTAATTTCCAAATATTTCGTTATGTTCGATTTATAAAGTTGGTTAGAGAGAGAGAATTGTATCCGTGTTACACAAACTTGTTGCTCATGCCGAACCATACAATAAGTGAACCGAATATGAAATAAACAAAATGATTAATAATCGACACACTTTACATATATCTTCAGCTTTTACCTTTCTACCGCCAAACCTAACAATAGAGATAGACCCCGTTATCAACTGTCACGAGCGAGACCCTGAGTTTGACGGCAGAGCGATAGCCGTGTAGTAAGTGAAATATTCCTAATTTAAAGCTGAACATTTTTTAATGTCTCATTAGGATATCACATGTTCTGTCTTAGTATTCGCATTCCAGTTTTCAGATATGTAAAGCTTGCATTAAGTTGTGATCTTGAAAACTTAAAATCTTAAGATAAACAAAACTGTTAATGTGCAATAAAATCAATATATCCTAATTATGCATTCATAACTTTGATAATCATAATATAATTTATTAATACTATATATATATATATATATATATATATATATATATATATATATATATATATATATATATATATATATATATATATATATATATATATATATATATATATATATATTACATTATATTATAACGAGTGGCGATGCTGGGAAAGAAATTATATACCCAACTTGCTCCAGAATTCATAGATCCGAACATCCGGGTAATTGACAAGAACAGTGCTCTCTCTTGCGTAGATACACCAACTTCGTCTCTCTGTCGGTGAAACATTAACCCCTCAACCATTATTCGAAGGCAGTTACACTAGCGGGCCGGTTATTAATATTGTTACATTAAGATCGGTGTGCAAAATGCCTAAAACTTGTGTTGCTGTGGGTTGCAAAAATCACAATATGATGGGGAAAAAATATCATTCTTTACGTTTCCAAAACACGTGGAAAGACAGAAAATGTGGTTGTCAGCACTGAAAAGGGACAAGCCAGATGGAAAGCCATGGGAACCAACTAAACACTCAGTCATTTGCGGTGATCATTTCATCACTGGTAAGTTTTTACTTTTACAATAATTAATTGATATAGTATAAGCATCTATATGTTTTTATTTTAAAGTCTATATATTACCAGGGCCGGAAGGTAAGTTACACACACACACACACACACACACACACACACGTCACTTTAAATTTGGCCACCGTTTTATTCTTGGGCATGTTTATTGGGTATTATGCACACTTTGAGTGAACAGACACAAACTTTTGCTTTGTTGCCCTTTTGCAATTTGGAAACCACCACCCCACCCCTCAACGTTGGACCTGATCTGGCCCTGATCAAAGGAAAACAAAAATCATTAAGCCACACATCATCAGCAATACTGATACTATTTTGCTATTTATAATAATGGTAGTATTACCCTTAATTTGCATAAAATGTGCAATTTTTACATTGTTAAATTACCGTATGAGATTTTAATATTATTTTATTTTCCTTTGATGTTATTGACACACACATGCCCACTCACAAACACAAAACAAATACTGTGGAACCTTTCTTGCTTGCTACAAAGTATGCCTACATATAACACTGTAATTTTTAATTAAATATATGTATTTTTCTGGATTTTTTACATTGAATGTTTGAAAAATGTGACTATTTTTCAAGAATGTGACTGTTAATGTATGTTATCTCGTGTCATGTTTGCAAGAAACTAACAGATTTATTCCTATATGAATCATAACTCCTGCACTCTGCAACTGATGACTACGCTTTACTCACAAAAATCTAATCTAGACCCCATGCACCATTATAATTCAAGTACATAAGTATTTAAACAAGTTACTCTCATACTGAATTTTCTTCCCGGGGTTTTCCAGGGTTCTTCCTCGACCAATTATACTGGCCGCCATGTATAGCCTATCTTGTGCTGAATAATGGCGTTAAACTCAGCAATAACAATAACGGATTTTTTTTAGTCTTGTACACTTCATGTCAATCTGAAAAATAGTTAACATAATATTTTAGAAATATTGTGAAATTTCATGAATTATTTGCTCTTTACAGGAAATCCACATGAAGATCCAGATCACCCTGATTACGTACCCTCAGTGTTCGAGTTTGCCACAAAAAATACAAAATATGTACAACAAAAGAAGATGGTATGCTATGAGAATTAAGTGAAACGGAAAATTTAGTTTGAATATATTGCAACATCAAGCAAGAAGGTGAAGGAGTCTCCTCACGAGCTGAACACTGCTGTACTACGCTCGCCAATACCAACACAGCAAACACCCCAGAAAAATACTTGTGGCACATCCCCAATATCAACCTGGGGCTCTCCAGATTCATCATCAAACATTAACAAGATCTGCACACAATCGCTACCACGAACAGTGATGCAACAACCACTAACACCAACTGACGGGAAAAAACTTATACTGAAATGTGCAGTTTGAGAGCAGAGCGAGACAGATTTCAGCAACAGGTGCAAGATTTACGAACCAAAATTGAAACAGTTAAGCTTTCATCAAGACTGATTGAAAATAATGATAACAAATCCATATTTTATACTGGAATCAAGTGGGATATATTTTTGTCATTGTTTAGTTTTATGCAAACATTTATCAACAGGACACCACTAGCTAACAAATTATCCTTGCAAGATCAGCTGTTTGTAACACTTGTCAAATTATGACTTGATATGCCGTTTGAATATCTCGCAGTGTGTTGAATTCCAATATCAACTTTGCATGACATGTCTTGGAGATGGATAAATATTTTAAGTGCAAAGTTAGACTTTCTTATTCATTGGCCAGACAGAGAAACTGTAAGTAAAACGTTGCCAAGTGTCTTCCTTAACAAATTTCCTAGACTTACAAGCATAACTGACTGCCTTGAAATATTTATTGAAAGACCCAAAAAGTTTGATGCACGAGCCAAATGTTATTCCAATTATAAAAAGCACAGGACAGTCCAAATATTTATTGGCTGCAGTCCACTGGGATCAGTGACATTTTTATCTACAGTTTGGGGAGGCCAAGTTTCCGACACAGAGATTGTTGTTGTTGTTATAGGGTTTAACGCCATTTTTCAGCACAAGATAGGCTATACATGGCGGCCAGTATTAATGGTGGAGGAAGAACCCCGGAGAACCCGGAAAGAACCACCGACCCACGAGAAGCTACCGGCAAGCTTTCTCACATAACCACACTGGCTGAGCCCGAGACTCGAACCCACGCAGACAGAGGTGAGATGGCAGTGATCCGTAACGGTGAGCGCTTTGGACAATTCGGCCACTCGGGGCCCCCACAGAGATTGTAAGATCATCAGGGTTTCTTAGTCAAAATTTACATCTTCCAGGTGACCAGATTCTTGCAGATAGGGGATTCACATGACAGGATGACATTGCAAGTGTGTGTTCAGCAGAACTGATCATACCTGCATTTACAAAAGGCAAAAAACAGTTGTCTGCTAGGGAGGTAGAGATGTCACGGAATATAAGTAGTGTACGAATACATGTTGAAAGAATTATAGGTCTCATGAAGAATCGATACAAAATTATACAAGGAATTCTACCAATAAGTATGACAAAATCATTAAATGATGAAGCCAGTAACGAAAATCAAGCTCGTATTGATAAACTGATTCGTTTATGGGCCAGTTTAACCAGTCTTGGTGATGGCATTGTATATAATGAAGACGAGTGACTCAACTGTTACTAATATGTAATAACCCAGCATGTTCTATTGACAAAATTTCCATCTTGTGGTAGCAACATTATCAAAGTATTTTATTTTAAGTGACTTTGAATAGAACTGTAGTGGTTAATAGGTTTAGATGAAATATATTTAGATATATAGTAAGAAAGCACTGGCAGCAAAAAATGTGTAAAGATAAAGTCATTGTTCAAAAGTTTATTGATAACCACATATGTCATATTTAATGTCTGACAATATATGTTGTACATGCAATAAATGATGTTACCTACAATTTGTACTTTTCATGCAGTATGTTCTAAAGAACTACAAACATTCAGAATCAAACTGTACACTCCTTGCAAAACCACTGTCCTTTTGGCACAAGTTTCATTTTTATACATTTCAGATGAAACCATTGTATTTTGCATTTTGGATTGTCACAGCCAATCATATCTGCTTTATAATCATCTTTAGAATGGCATAAACAGTAAAATCGTTGGTCAGTTACAAAGCTTTGTAAAGTAACTGCACTGTGTTCCAACCTCCTTGTTAGCGGTTCAGGCATAACACAGTTTAAATAGAATACTTTAACTCTATCAGTCATCCTAGAAATGAAGTCATTGTCTCTGGAAATATGTAATATAGCTGTCATTCTTAATGTGTACACAAGAAAATCACACGTTTCAACATTGTGGACAAATAGTTGAAGTTGAACTTGATTATAATATTTATGGTTATCTTTCAAGGCCCTTCCATCTTCAGTTAGACATGAAGTGGGGTCCTTGATGTATTCTTCTAATGTTGATTCTTTGTGCGACAATGGACATTTAACTTCTACAACTCTGCGACCGTGACATGAACACGATGCCTGAGAATTTGCACTGGCTGCTAAGAATGGTAACTTGTCACAGATTAATAATCCTGTTGGTTGCCTTTTAAAATCTTTGTGAACTGTTGCCATTGTTAATGCATATTCCTCTAAGGCAGTCGCCTCATTTACCTTTCCCCATCTAACTGCTGGAATGTGGTCAAGAGATTTCATACATGGATAACATAATGACTGAAGTAGCGATGGAGATGGGTTCTCAGTTTGTGTGTAAAATATCATGGACTTTTGAAGAGGTTATTCGGCCAATGCGTTGCTCGTGCCAAGTTAAAGATGAGCTCTGGCTTGTTGTTAAATCATGAATATAGCTTATGACCTCTGCACTGATTTGTAAGTTGTTGACCTGATCAGCAAATTTCTTTAGCAGATCTCCTTTAGTTAGTGTACAGTTGTCTTGATTATTTAGTGAACGCAGACACTGTGGAAGTTTTGGGTCTGGATTTGTCTTCTTTTGCCAATGAAACGTCCCAGAGAAAATTTCAAAAGTACTTAAAACAACAGGCTTTGTTTAACATGCAAACAATGTGCCAAGGAAGTTTTCTTGCTCATGAGCTGTAGATTTTTTTATGCACATTGGAATTTAATTTGTGAGTAGTTGCCATCCTGTTATGAACCCTAGCTACACTAGTGCCTTTATAAAAGCTAATGTCCTTAATTTCAGCCGGTTGAACTTTCTTCACAAAGTCAGAGTTCGACTTGCAAGGTACTTCTGTACATGCCAGACTGGTATAACCTAGGCGTACTGCTTCTGCTATATTAAAAAGTATTGCAGCTATGTGAGAACAGGTTTGAGAAAGCCTGGAAAATAACTAAATAATGACGTGTAAGTTCCAACTGAGATATTGTGTTAAATTTATGATTTAATAGAGGAACTCTCTGATTTTAAAAATGGGAATCTACCACACACTACCCAACTCTTTACTATAACCCAGAAAATAAATTACCAGAAAATAATTGGAAAGGGTTTTGTTTCTTAGACTTTATTATTATGGTCAAAGAATTATATCTAATGTTCATTACTTTTGCTTCATAGACTTTAATGTTTAGGACAAAGGATTATATTAATGTATGAAGCTTCTGAAATGAACTTATAAGTTTATATGTTCATACCCTGCCATGCAGTCACAGTGAGCAACAGCTACTGTACCATCCACAGCAAGAGTAACCCAAGGATGATATGGTTAATCATTTACTTATTGTGAAGGCATAACATCTCCACGCAGAAGCATGTAAGCATTATTTGGTGGCTTATAGCTCATTACTGTGTGTACCCATCCGGACTGGAAGTTATTGTAGGTCTCAAGACTTTTGTAAGCTTTCATAGTCACACGTGTGAAAATGCCAATAGACAGGAAAACAGTTTATTATTAAATTAATAGACATTATTGATAGTTATATGGATTAGGTACATAGACAGAATCAGATGTGACCGAGGAATAAGAAGAAGGGAACTGGAGAACAAAGCAACAAAAGAACAGTTTGAAAGAAAGCAGTTTGCATTTTAATTTTGAAAACGATTGTCCAATTTTAAATTAGACATTTTAAAAAAATAAATTTACGTTTTTTTTTATGTAATATATACAAGTGATAATATGATAAAAATATATAATAATATGTTGTTCGCTTACTAAAAATGGAAGTAATCTGAAAATATAATATATTCTTATGACTATAATTTAATGTAAATTTAATGCTAAAACAAATTACTTTGCTATACAAAATGTTTTTTTTTCTCTCATACAATATTTACCTGGAGAGTCGATTAGATAGGAATACAGATCACCGTACTGGAGTGGTGGCCATTTGCATGGGTCATTTTCCCAAACAGCCGCTGGAAACTTGTAAGGACAATCAGCGCAGTTTATTAAGTCTAATTTAACCTTATACTGACGTTTTGCTGAATTATCAAGTTGATCAAAATAATTATAAGCCATTTACATCAATTATAAATATTGGTACTGATGCTTGAAATTTAAACTGGCACAGAGTATAAACTGGTACACCGTGTAACTTTTTCAATGGATGCTGGATGCTGCGAGTTGATAGGAGAGGCTTTACCTACGTGATAACCCAGATGTTGTATCTAAGACTGTTCATTATCATCATCATCTTCATCAATCCCATAATCTAAGAGGGGCTTTGGGGCACCACAGACGACTTCACAAAAAATTATCTCCATCTTTCCCTGTTCTCTACTGCCTTTGGCAATCTCCAAACCACATGCCATTCCACTCTTAAATGTTGCCTTCCCACCTCCTTTTCTGCCTGCCTCTTCTTTTGCACCCACTCTCTGAGCCTTGCAAGATTGTTGTTGCCAGTCCAGACGATCTTGAAACATGACCGTACTACTTCAGTTTGCGTTTTCTCACAGTAGTAAAGAGGTCTTCATAGGGTCCTATGGCTAGCTGAATCCTGGTGTGGACCTCTTTGTTGGTTACATGATCAATGTATGAGATGCCCAAGATATTGCAGTAGCATCTCATTTCGAAGGTTTGAATCCTGCTTTGTAGATATGATGTGAGGGTCCATGTTTCACAAGGATACAGAAAAATGGATATGACAATAGTGCGCAGCGACTTTATTTTGGAACCAAGAGCAATGTTGGTGTCTTTCCAAACTGGTCTCAACCTTATTATTCCTGTTTTGTCAGGGCAATCCAGCAAAGTAATTCTAGTTTGGAGCCCCTATCTGTGATAATTGATCTCAAGTACTTCTCTTTTTGTCATCTGTTTTGTGTTTCCGGCGCTAATCTCCATACCGTATGCTGTGGAGGTTGTGTCACGGCGCTCAACCGGGTTCTTTTTCATCTCTGCTAAGCCATCAATATCATCGGTTAAGCGAAGGTTGGTGATTGTTCTTCCTCCGATGCTGACAGTGTCCTCGTGGTCTTGCAATGCATTTGTAGTTATCCTTTCGAAAACATTGTTGAAGAGTGTAGGTGACAGTATAAATCCATGTCTGACTAAAACAATTGTTCGGAACGGAACCAAACTCCTCTGCTGCCATTGATGAAGATAGCACTGGTGGCTTTGACAGAGAGGTGGTCAAGATCCTGTACCAGGTTTGAGCAGATTTTGTACTTCCTCATGGTTGCCCATAATAACGCATGCCGTACATATATATATATATATATATATATGTATATATATATATATATATATATATATATATATATATATATATATATATATATATATATATATATATATATATATATATGTATATATATATATATATATATATATATATATATATATATATATATATATATATATATATAGTTTAAACCTTTTTCAGCATTGTTGCATCAGTAATCGGGATCATAATTGTTGTGGGTACGGCATTTGATGTGGTCGCAAGGTTTATTGCAAGGGATTCAAAACTTCCTAACATGACAGATGTCAAGGGTTCTCAGTCTATCACAACAGTCAATCACAGAAATGGTGGTGTGCATGAAAATGGGAATGTGAGTGACTCAACCCCTCTCTTAATGGAGACCAAGAACACAGACTACGAAGCGTTTGGAAGAAACAAGAGCGTTGGGAAAAGTAGTGATCTCGGTAAATAAACGGTCTTTACATCAATCAATATAATTTTTGCTTTTTCCTTTTATTAAGCATTGGCAACATCGAATCCAACCTCTCCATGTTTCTCTCATTCTCTGATTCTGACTTGCGGTGTCGCACTTGAACTTGTCTTTCTCATAACTGGAGTTTAAGAAAGTTATCATCGCATTGCAAAGATAATTTACCGACTGGATTTTCAACCAATGTCGTTTAGTATATTCTGTCACTGTTTTCTCTGGTACTATAACAAAGGTTTTAGTGCTTATAAATAAATGTTAAATCTAAAATACCGATTTTTTAAAACCTTGTCTAAAATATCCTCAACGTTAGTAATGTTATTACGTTTGTAGGAGGTATTAAAACTTATACAGTATATTATAAATGGATGAATTAGGATAAACATAAAGTACCTGCAAATCTTGAAGTCTAATAACAAAAGGGGGTAGACACTCATCAAGATTTCATCAATAGTTTTGTCTTGAAAGTCATAAGTTGATATTATAAATGTGTATTGTATCTAATACTTGAACATTTATGTCATTGTTCTCGGGGACGCAAAAGACTAGCCCAGATATAAAACATTTATCTCAGTGAAATATCAGAAAAGGAACAACACTAACTTTGACAATGAAACAAGTCAGAGAAAGCATCCGTTAGAATACCCTATGCAATTGCTTTAATGAAATAATACATCCTTTTAATTTGAAAAAATTATACATTTATTATGAAATGACTTTCATTGTAGTCTCTGCTGAATTCTCCTGATTCCGCTTATGGGCCTTATCTTATAAAGGTACATTCAGTTTTTGGCAGAGAGTAATTATCAGGTGGAATTGCAGAAAGTTATTATAGAATGATAGAAGGAGAAATATATATATATATATATATATACATATATATATATATATATATATATATATATATATATATATATATATATATATATATATATATATATATATATATATATATATATATATATATATATATATATATTATTGAAGGGAAATTATAGCTCGCACGTTATTTATAGTGAACATATTTTTTTTAAGTACTTCTCCTAATCATGAAAAGAAATATTTTGTTTGCTGTTTGACATAAGACCGAAAATTTCTTAACTGTTTTCTCTTTTGCTTTACCGAAATCTTCAACCAGATATTGATGGCTTTCTCACTCTACAGTAATGCTACAAAAATTCTCAGTACAAATCAGGCAGCCGGAAGTTTGAAAGCAGCCAATGGGATCCGCTTTATTATCATGTCTTGGATTATTTTGGGGCACACTTTTGAGTTTGGAGTGGGATAGGGATGTATGTTTTATACTGTTTCCTTTCCTCCACGGGTATTTTAATATTGTGTTTATATTTGTTTGTTCTATATTTCAGTGTGTCTTAAAATTAGATATTATTAATGCTGTTTGTGGCTAGAAAATGTCGTGGTTTTGCTTACGAAAATATGGCTAGGAGCTTCTCAAGTAAATTCGATGCCAGCTGTCTTGCTTCATGAAATACTTTTAACATTGTCTTTTTTGTTTACCATCTGTCTGTCAAGGAAAATGCGAAGGTAAAAAGAAAATTGTTCTCACACATATGAGTTATGCGTTGTCTGCTTCTGGGTCAGAATGGATAAACTATCAAAAGATATATTTAGTTTTCTTATATAACGTTGCAAGCTTATTTTTGTCTTGTAGGTCAAGGGACTTTTTAAATCCTTTTCTGTTGGCAGCACTGGAGAATGTCACATTTATTAAAAAAATGTATTGGTTGGGGTAGCCACGAGACATTCACTAAATAACATTTTGGTTGGGGTAGCCTCGTCACATTCACTAAATAAAATTCTAGTTGGGGTTGCCTGTCACATTCACACGATAATACTTTAGTTGGGGTAGCCACGACACATTCACTAAATAACATTTTGGTTGGGGTAGCCTCGTCACATTCACTAGATCAAATTCTAGTTGGGGTTGCCTGTCACATTCACACGATAATACTTTAGTTGGGGTAGCCACGACACATTCACTAAATAACATTTTGGTTGGGGTTGCCTCGTCATATTCAGACAATAATATTTTGGTTGGGGTTGCCTCGTCACATTCACACAATGATATTTTGGTTGGGTTTGCCTCGTCACCTTCACACAATAATATTTTGGTTGGGGTAGCCGCGTCTCTGTCCTGAAGAGTATCCTCTCAGAATTCCTTTCCTTTCCGGCACAAATAGATTGGGAAGAATGTGTTAATCCTTTTTTCTCCGTGCACATGATATATCTTTTCCCTTAGCGCCATTCATGAAACAGTAAAATATGCCATGTAATTTTTATAACGTCTTCGAAATGTGTATACAGTTTTGATTTTAGGTTCTCTCTTCTTCATGACCTTCTTGTTCATGGGATGATCAGGTAAGTGTTGAAACGGGAGAACAACTCCAATGGTCAGGAAATTCACGTGCATAAGCTGCTGGTAGAAGTTCTTCATGCAACTACATTGCATTCTTTGTCCTGTACAAACCTTATTTTTCTTGTATTGGGATGAATGTACAGTTGAACCTGCATTAGCAGACATCTACACACAAAGGACGCATGCTAAAAAAAGACAATATTTATCAGCCCCTTTTGTTGATGTTCGTATCAATTTACATCTACTAAAGAAAAACATTTTTTTTGCCGTCCCTTGAACGTAATAGGCATATTTTACTGTACCCTAATCCTGTTCATATAACAGAATTTCGATATTTCGCTTCACACCATAAATGTATACTCTTTGTCTTAGCTTTTAATTTGCTTTGATTTTGAACTCCATATGTACTTAGCATGCTGATTCAAAGGAGAGTAATGCGCTCAAGTAATTTTGAACACACACTCTATCTCTGTGTCTGTATATATATATATATATATATATATATATATATATATATATATATACTCATTCCTGAATGATAATAGAAACGATGAGAGAAAGCATCATAATCATATAAGGAATCGAAATCGAAAGAAGAAAACATAAGTACTTCTCGCAATGCAACCGCTTCAATTTCGTGGATAGCTTTGTTAACAATTAATGTAATTCCAACGAATAGTTTAAATAAATAAATCCTCTCAAAAACCAAACACAACTTAAAGACTGAATACATCTCAGATGTTAAGATAGGAATAGGTACTTCTAATATAACAACCTTAATGTAAAACCCTAAGACACAATAGGAAGACCAGGATGAGGGTCAAAAGGTCATTTCTAGAACATTCTAAGTTGTCAGTAAGATCAGGTCTATTACCAAACGTTTAGTAAAAAGCATGGCAAAGATCAGATAACCCAATGTCCTGAACTCAGATCCAAGTAAATATGCCAATCACACAATACAAGTTATATAAACTCACATTTCGGTGCAGCACCCAAAAAATGCCAGTCACTTATTGTTGTGCATATCTTTAATTTTGAAACTTTGAGGTCTTAATGTCACTCGAGTGGTCCACTCAGTAAAACTGTCCTTTTGTTGCAGCTAACCTAGGATCATTTGTACCAAAGGCGCTTAACCGGTTTACCTTCCAAGCCGTCAACAACGCCAGTATTTCTGTTGATACCTTCTTTGTACTCAGGTAGGCAATATAACACGTGTTTTTGAATGATACTTTTTGTACTACATATACAATGTGAAATATAGTCATGAATCTTCAACAAATTTCAGTAAATTAATATAGAAATATAAACAAAGCACAAAATGGAAAAAAAGGAAAGTTCCTCACGTGTGATAAATATAAAAATACTAAATCTTGAGTATCAGCCTTTGGGCACTCCAGTCATAAAAATGCTTCAAATCCACGAGAAACTTGTGGGCAAATTTCAATTATCGGTGATGTTATTAATCATTGTCATTCATGTTTACTGTAAGACAGAGCAAACTGTTCTTGTAATGGAATATTATAATGTGACATATTTATGTATCCCAAATAATGGAATAATTATTATCGCAGTTATGTTCTATCACCCTTATGACTTCTAGGTCCGTTTTATGTCGTGGATCAGTGAGAATACATCAAAACTGGAGGAATTGTCACAAACAGGTTTCCATTAGTTGATGCTCTCATGTTGATGGAAGCTATAAAGGTGCTTATTTCTTGTGTATGAGTTCAAGTACTTTAAGAGTGACTGAATTTCAGCCGAAATAAGAGCTGATTATTTCTGTTTTCATTTTTGATAGCACATTACAACACAGCATGCTTCATATTCTAAAGTATTAAACATCCTTTGTAACAGTGGTCTTCTTCTTGCCTACATGACCTTGCGTGATTTGAAGAAAGTTGGTGACGTGAGAAAATTCCGTTGGGGGAATGTTTTACTTCCATCGATTCTGGAGGTAATGACAATGTTTTTGAAATATACCTAGCTCTGTTTTGCACACCCATACTCGTTTCACACACCCAACCTCTTGACACATACCATACCTTGTATAATCATAAGCATGACTTAATAATGTTATCTATTTTCATAATTTCACTTCGGTAGCTTGGTGAGGACATTTTTGCAATATGCATCCCAAACTAGCTTACATTCCTATTAGTTTGTACCTTTCTCTTAAAATAAACAATCATTTATAACAAATTTTATTTGCAAACATAATGAACTGATTCAGTATACATGCAGAGCGATAACTAAAGAAACAAATAACTGAAATCATCTTCAAACAGGCTGACGCCGCCGTATATGTTACTGATGATGGTGTACGTTGCAACATTCAAGTACTGGAGTGATGGTCCATACTGGCCCAAGGATGGACATGAGCTGGATTACTGTCAGGACACGTGGTGGACAAATTTGCTGTACATTAATAACTTCGTAAATGTTGAAAAGATGGTATGTCTCTTGAAATATGCAATAAAATAAGAATATTAATTGTCTTAAAAGTAATCGTTCGCTATAACTTCTAATGACTTTCAGCTATCATTTATGGTATTGTTGTAAATCGTTTAAAATTTGGTAATAATGACTCCCCTCCTCCGCAACATATACATACAAACAAAAATTTGGAAAATACCTGTGTACGCCAAAGCAATCTTAAAGGTCACCGGCCATACTCTAACATTTTTCTTTTTACATCAGATTTGCATTACAGGATTAAAAGTAATTATACTTGCACAAAAAGAATAAAACAGTTATCAAGTGTAAAAAAGAAGTAATAATTTAATTGCTCGAAATAGAAGTATACAACGCTGTTACTTTCCCTTAGCTACGATTTCCCACCTATATAGGACGCCAACCGGAAATGACGTACATTTATGCTCACATGACGAAGTACATGCTTCTTGTTGTCGAAAAATAAAACACTATAAACTGTGGATAGGGAATATTTAGATGAAACAATTGAAAACTGATTTACTGTTCAGCCTTATATCGATATGCGTGCATGACGTACTCGATTGTGTCGCTTTCAAAACTGTTCCATTGTTTCAATTTATTTTCAAAATTCCCGTTAATACAGGTATAAAGGAACCAATGCTGGCTTCCCTATGTCGGCCAACTTTGTTTAAAAAAAAAAGAAATCGGCACATTTAAAAGAATCCAAATGAACAAAAGTTGGCTTCCTTATGTCGGCCGACTTCACAAAAAAATAAAAAAAATCAGCACACTTAAAAGAATCCAAAGTCATTTTCCGGGGTTGGCTTGCTTTGTAATAAAATAATAAGTTTAAGTAATGAGTTTATTGTGCTCGCTGCCAGTTGTGTTTATTCATCATACATACATACATACATACATACATACATACATACATTCATATGTGTGTGTGTGTGTGTGTGTGTGTGTGTGTGTGTGTGTGTTTCGTGAAAATTCCAACAAGTACAGCAATCACACTTTGGGACGTTCAGTTTTCACAAAAATTCCAATATGTACAGCAATCACTTTTTTGGGACTTTGAAGTTCGTGGGAATTCGTGTATGCACAGCAAAGATCTTGAACTAATTATACACGATTCTAGCTTTAGTCTCAATACAACTTTTGTATGAACGAGCCTTGCTGATGAAACTATGTTGTTTTTGTTGGGTTTCAAGTGCATGCCATGGAGCTGGTACTTGGCATATGATATGCAATTCTTCCTCGTGAGTCCGATACTTCTAATAGCACTATACACGTGAGTATATTTCTTGTCACTGGCAATTGTTATCTACGCGATAATTTTTACACTTATTTTAAGTATGGAAAATATAACTGTAAATATTAACATCAGGACATTTTTCAGTAATTCTTAAAGAATGTTACATAGAAAAGTCGATGTGAATGCTCTGAGAGCAATCGCAGAGAAATACAAATGCTACTTTTATTAACAAAGAGAGCCCGTGTTGTCATACACTGTCAACCAGGTCAATGGATTTGGCATTGCTGTCAACTAGGTCAATGGATTTGGCATTGCTAAAATAATAATAATATCAGTAGCTGGTAATTTGCAAGAAAATCTAAGCTTTCATTACGTTTCGACAATAGTACTATATGCTGCCTATGCACTTTCTAAATAGTTCCAATTTCACTGAGAGTCGACCATGCTGCAGGTACCTGCCAAATCATTATTGTTATTTACTGCAGATCACCTAAGATCGGAGGCATAATATCGGGAATATGTTTTAGTCACCACTTGGACGACATCAGGGATCATCGCCTCTGTTAATGATGTCAATGCAAATCTCCTTGGTCAGCCTGACACTTTTGGGTATGATTTATCGTTCGACTGAGACCATTTTGTCTTCGAGAAGGTCGGGTGGTGGTCGTGCGTAACTCTTTTATTCTCAGCATTCAACTCGACAACTTATAAAAGAAAATGCTTCGCTCTGCCCAATCCACCATAAGCCGTTCAAAACAAAACAGTCCGTCTCAAGGTTGCCTCGCTTCCACAACCGCCAAAGTTTAAAAAACTTGTGATCAATGTCTTATTTCCTATTCCGGATAGAACAGTAGCTTTTAAACGATTTTATGTGAATCATAACAGTATGTATAAGAACAGTATGAATGATAACAGAATGCATGCTCACTCTATGAATGGTAACTGTATGAATGATAATTGTATGAATTATAACTGTAGGAGTAGTAACTGTATGAACCATAACTGTATGAATCATACCTGTATGAATGATACCAGTATGAATCGTGTGAAAAATATGAATTATTTTAATTCAATGTATCAAAACGACGCTATGAAAAATCACATTCATTTGGTTTTGAGTGCAGTAGGAGACTTTGAGATCTGTTGGGAATATAGTGTAAATTAAAGTACAATTTCGCGGTGTGTATCAGTTTTGGAAGCTGTGACACGTGTCATGTAATTCGGATTTATAGAATTAAGTAAGCACATTTTAAGGAAATTCAAGAAGCGATCATATAAGTATATATATTGCCATTCTTATTACCAGCTAAAGAAGACATATGGTTTTGTCATCTCACTTGATTGCTCTTTGTTGGGAGGAACCCATTTACCCCACCTATGTACATGACCTGGCTTCTATCGTTAGCATAACATTGTACCAAAAAGTTAAGCACGGATAATTTTAACGCTTATGTTGTGTGACAGTCCATCGAGCCAGCAGAAATAAGATTTCTTCGTCGTCTTGGTTTGTTGGCTCTGAGGCTCTTAGATTTCTCCCAAAGCCTTTAGTTCCATTTTTCTCTAATTTAGTACTTTGACTGACTTGTAAAAAGGTACGTATTCGATAAATATGCGATAGCCCTTGGTCTCAATGTGCCTTCTCTATGCTATTGTTAGAGACCCAAGAGAGCACTGGTCATAGTCTGAACCACTCAATTTGCAAACATTTACGAACATTTCTCCTAAATGACTGTTAAAATGATCAGAATGGTATATTTGATATTGTATCTTTCTCACGTTTGTTGTGAACATTGCGAATATCACGTTTATTCGTTTGCTTATTTGAACGTTTCATTTGTGACTCAGTGAACTCGTTCACATCGTTAACTTTATCATCTCTACTTTCAAATGGACGAATCAGCTTGTTTAGTTTATTCATACACAAATGTAATTAATCGAAAGCTAAATGTCTGCTACATTCGCGTACATTGTTTGTTTTCAATCAAAATAGTTATACGTTACAGCATTTGTATGGGAAAATATGAACTAGTTTTTTCGATTAATACTGCAAGGCCTTTGGGAGTGAAGTTTTAATCCGAGAAAACGAGTTCATATTTTCCATACAAATGCAGTAACTTTTTTCACTATATACTTATTTCTTTATTCTTCCTAATGCTTAATTATAAAAAAATAATTTAAAAACATAGAAATATATATATATATATATATATATATATATATATATATATATATATATATATATATATATATATATATATATATATATATATATAATAATAATAATAATAATAATAATAATAATAATTGAAATTATGACATATTTTAAAATGAATACACAACCATAGAGTCAGCAATACACAATGACTATATTAATAAGCACATAGCACCGCCCAGAGACCTTTGAACTCCATCGCGCGCTAGACATTAGTTTAAAAAATAATTGTCGTTTAGGTCTACTTAAAATAGAAATTCAGAGTCATATTGTGAATGAATGTGCATTGCAACTACATTTCCAGTGGGTCTGGAATGGATCGATTGTGGATTTTTTTGTCTATTTTACAGAATTCTGCTGGTTATTGACTGGATTTATTAGCCCTGTCAATTCCGCACGAAGTACATGTGGTAGTGAGGGACACGTCTTGACTCAGCTGCATGTATGTTTCTGTTCTGTCATTGAATGTTGGAATCATAATGTGGGAAAACTATGAACTCTTTCAAGTGGAATTATCAAAAAGCCACTATGAGATATCAAGTTCATTTCATTCTGAGTGCAGTAAGGAGAATGTGATTGCAGTTGGAAATGTAGTTGAAATTATAGTACAATTTCGCGGTGTGTAACCAAGTTTTAGAACCCATGATATAGTTTATGTAATTCGTATTTGCAGAATTAAGAAAGTACATTTTGAGGAAATTCAAGATCCAAACATTTTAGTAGATATGTTGCCATTCAGATGCAGTTAAGATAAAACCGACGTTATTGATTTGATTTCTACCCGCATAGATCCGAAAAATTTGGAATATTTATAAAACTGATCTTTAAGACTTAACTTATCAGCCCCAAATCCGTTTATACAAAATAGTTAAATTTTTATTACAGACTTTTACCATCTTTCCCACGATATCTATAGTTACTTATTATGCCAAATTTTTCTGCCACTGTTGCGATCGTGCTGACTGTAATTTGAATTAAAATATAAAATTTAAAAGCATTATATAACCCCCTCCCCAAACCGAACGTTGAGTATCATTATATTCTTCTTTTCAACACCTGTTATTCATGATTGAAATTTTGGACCATTGTGAAAATTGTAGAAGCGATATAAATACTTTTGGTGTCAATATTTAACGTAGAACAAACGTCATATAAATATTTCAACTGAATTGTGGATGACTGGATGGGATGGAAATATATAGACTGAAATGTGGATGACTTGATGGGATATAAATATATCGACCGAATTGTGGATGACTTTATGGGATATATGATCTTCCTGTTATATTCCAACAGAGAAAACCATATACGCGTGAAGGAGTAATACTGATGTTATGCCGCTAAATTAGTTTTTATTCATATAAGTAACACTACTTGCAGCGCTTACTTTTTCAGTACAAATGTTCAAACAGCCTTCATATATGCCTTCGTATTCGTGGTTATTTTACGTGCTTAAGAACAACGTTGTCCTAAAATAATTTCGTTCCTTTTTAACAACTTGAAAATATAAATTGAGTCATTGAAATCGATTGATACGATTTGCAATTTCTTCCCTAGGAAATATATTTAGGAAAGATGATGAACTTTATTTTATACTTACAGCTTCCGGCAGTTGTACGTAAAGCCCTACTGCCGTATGGGATCCTACATCACTGGTATTCTGACTGGCTTCATTTTGTACAAAACCAACTGTAACTTCAAAGTAAACAGAGTACGTATGGTGACTCCTCAGAACTCTGTTGCTCCAATTTTAAAGTGGGGAATAAAAAGTTTAATGTACCTTAATTAAGGTTTCTTTTAATGAATGGTTTGGTAAATCTAATGAGTTTCAGAAACGTTATTTCTGTGCAGTCGGGATCCATGGTAAGAAATAACTATATAGTTTAGACGGCTCTCAAAACTTAAAAATTATCGCGATATTATGACCAGACAATATTCTGAAGGGAGGCATATAATGCCGCCCATGTTTCTTTGTCTGTCTATTCGTCAAGAAGTGTGTTGATGCCGTGTAACTCCGTTTGTATTAATTAATTCAGGAAAGTCCTACTGGACTGAAAACATATACAGCATACAATAAAGCAGATCTAGACAAAGTTTGATATTCAAATTGTTGATCAGTATTTGAGTCCTTTGTAGCCCTAGTGTTATGTTGTTTGCTCTTGCGTCAAGAATTTCTTTTCTTCTTTTGCCATGTGTTCAAAGTCAGTTTGCTACTGGCATCAATTTGAAAAAAGCGGAGTTAAATTTTACGTTTTAGCGTACACAATATGTCTATTTGACTTTAAAACTTGCTTTTTTCTTTAGCATAGTTCATTGTTTGCTCTCCTTCATAAGCTTTGCTTTAAAGAATGAGCTCTTATGTTACAGTATGTTCTATTGTACAGGTGGGAAATCTCTTTGGCTAAATATTTTTATCCAGGTATATCGTATCAGCTTTCTCTTACAGAAATGTGCAAATATATATTGTATTAAACATACAACGCACACTATGGCAGACACATCAATGTTACCAACTTAGGTCTTAATGTCGTTTTTTTATTATAAGAAGGCAATTTTAAACATATTAATGTAATGGTCATGTTTTTCCCTCTGTTATCGATCTTGTTTCTGCGTAATAATTTGGGTTTTATTTCGTACATATTCAACAAACTTAGCTGATCGTACGCCATAAAATAAAAAACGGACTATATCGATTAGCAAAATTAAAAACGTGCCAATACTTGTGAAGGCTTTCGTCTCTAGTTTTAATATTTTGTGATCCAACAAATTATATATTTTTGTTAGGTACTCAACGTGATTGGATGGCTACTTGCTTCGGGTGTAGCGTTGTCTGTGCTATATGGCTTGTTTAATCCAAATAACGAACACACGCTGAGCACTGGTGTTTCCGGTCTTTACATCTCTGTGGCTAAAACTGCATGGGGTGTCGCTGTTGCATGGGTGATCTTCGCATGCGCAACTGGAAATGGAGGTAAAGCCTACATGGATGTGCTTTTTAAATGACATGCCTGTCACTTGCTTACCTACTGACATTCAGTTTATTGCCTAGTCTTAAATGGACATAATATTTAGGTAAACTGTATTGTCAGTATGTTGTAGAGCTATTTCAATAGGAGCATTTAAATGATATTTCATCCAAACTGTATCATCATTTTGGGTAGTGTATGCCTTTACTTGTCAGCTAAATTATAATATCAGGCATTTAAAAATGAAATGTTTGAAATGACTCTTAATTTGGATTAAACAGATATTAATTATTATTTGTGCACACATTTTGGTGACAAATAAAGAAAAAGAAAAGCTATATAAAACAGACATTCCGTTTCTTGCAGGGTTTGTTGACATTTTTCTTTCGTGGGACTTTTTTATTCCACTCGGGAGGCTGACATACTGCGCCTACCTCGTCCATCATGTTGCTATGTATTTCTATTACTTGAGTCGCCGGTCCACAATAGTCTTCAACGAAATTGAAATGGTAAATGCTACATTTACGAAATCAAAGCGATAAATTGTTTTCTGTTTCTTTGTTTTTATTTCTTCAAATGGACTTTTAATATCAGTTCTTAATTGGCAACGTGCTGCAACATTGCGTTTCCTATGATTGCCACGGAGTGGTTGGGTTAACAACATTTAAAGGAATAAATCATGTCAAACGGCATTTACATTGTATCTTAACAAGAAAATAAATGGCGATGCCTTATATGGAAAAGGTAAATCTCTCGAATGCAAAGGTTTCAAAGCATTTAGCATCAACTCATTGGGCACACGGAACGTCTGGGTGAACGATCGTTCAGTTTCAACTGGTTAACTCTGGGTATCTGTGGTCGAATTAGTGGAGAATTGAATGCAGTTTGAAACGTTCAAGGCTCGGAGAGCGAGTTCGTTCTTTAAAGCCTGAGATGATTCGCTAAAATCATCTTTCCTGTGACTGAAAGAAGATTTGGTATTTGGTAGCTTAGAAACAGTGCATGTGGCTTGGGGGGGGGGGCAGAGATAGGCATTTCCACAGCGAACGGATCAAAATCCATTACAGCATCTTACACAGAGATATTGAGACAAAGTATATACTGTGAATACCGATGAAAGAAGTGAGAAATTAAAAATAGGAACTATTTTTTAAGATAACTACTTGGACATATAAGAATATCAAATATTACGCTGGCAAGCGTTTCAAAATAATCATGTAATATATTGCTTTATTTATGTCATATTTGACCGTATCGTGTGTAATAATCTGACTATGGCGGTTTTCGAAGTTTAAAAATATTTTCGAAATATTACTTAATCTTAACCGAAGTTATTTGACCAAACTTAAAGAGAAATAATATATCATTGAACATTGCCATAAAGACATTTCGAGAGATGCAAGATAGTTTCTGAGTTACGCTTGATGTTTGTGGAAATTGACTTGACCAAATCGGGACGTTTGGTAGAGTTACTCGGATTGAATAACAGCACATATGATGTATTGCTAAAGAAGCGAATGTTAAAACTATTCAGTGATAATTCTTTGTTGTCTAATTTTTATTCGATCCTACCAAAATGCAGCATCATATAAATTAAATGTCCAAACTTCATGTGTTCCTTGGAAATCTAAATAATCTTCTATCTCTATATAAAGATTAGAAGGTCTCACTATTTTAACAAAAATTACAAATGCATATGGATCATTTCAAATAGTCAATTTATGAATCTTTTGTGCTTTTTGTAATGCTTGTATAAAGTAAATTTAGATAAAGATTACACAGAGATGATTTACACGTATTCCACGCAACTGAGAAGTGTTTGTCCTAGTCGTCATCATAACTGAACTTCTTCCTCACAGAACCATCTACAGTTAATTCCTTTAACCTAAGAAATTATACACTAATAGCGGTTGAAAGACATCCAAACTCCCGAACTGCATTTCCTTGTGTTTTTTAAATAATGTTTTAGACAAAAAAAAAAAAAAAAAAAAAAAAAAAAAAAAAAACAATAAGGATAAGTATCAAAACAGGAAATCAGAAGTAAACGAATGAATTGCTTCACAAGTTTATTTGACCAATAATTATTTCCACCATAAAATCACCTTTAAAGTCACTACTGGTCAAACTGAAACAACAAGACTCACCAAAACCTGGAAATAGTAGTGCTTAAGAAAAGCAAGCTCATCACAAAGTCACCTGATTGTAAATCATTCTTGAGAGGGTTTTCCCTGTTCCTGCATATAATACTAAGTAAATCCAAAGATAAAGGGCAGTTGCTAAAACATTTTGTTGAATTCTTATCCATTACCATAGTCAAGAAGATACGGATGACTTTGAGATAGTGTTAGGATCCTTAAATAGCTAGACCAGGACAAGTATCATCTGGAAACAAAAGTCACAAGGCCCAGTCCAAAATCGAGATTCATATTCCCAGGACACATAACGTCTTAAAAGTACAGTAAAGGATTTGCCATTAAAATGTGTAACTTTCTGCCATCCGGCCCTTCTCAATCAAACTTAGCTTTGATAGGCAGCCAGTCTAAGAGAAGGAAAACTGACTCCAAACCCGGGCAGATGGAGCTCGTTAGCCTTGTCAGGTAGCTCGTCTAGGAGAAGTTAACTCTGATTCCAAACCCACGAAGTGCCAGTTTTGGGGCGTTACGACCCTGGGTCCACGGACGCCCTGAGCATCCAGCATCCATGTCTCGGCCATTAGATGATGGCTCCGCTGCCTTGTGGTTAGGGAGAAGGAAAAGCTACCGGGGTAAACCTAGACAGAAAATCCGGATTGGAGCCCCTAAGGCGGCTGGGTGCCAAATATGACTTCCTTTCGGCAGCTCCTGCAGCCGAACTGGTGCTAAATGTCATGCTCAGCATTCCTTTGGACCCCACCAGCAAGGACGAGAGGGTGATCCTGATGTCAAGGCAGCCCAGGATCTCCATACTCCACGTCCAGGCTTTCGCCCTGGAGAGACCACTCCAGCCTCGCCCCTGAGTGAGGAAACAACACAGATACTGGCAGTCTACGGGTTATAAGTCCCACCCGATTGACGTAGGGAAGGGGCAGCACGGGTCAGCATCGATGGTGGGAGGGATCATCGCGTCCCACTGGCCGACTACCGCACGCCTCAAGCAGGCAGCCCCCGGTCAGTAAGGTATTGTTCCACAAACGTCTGCCTGCTTCAGTGGGTGCCTGGAGCTCAGTGTGTTGCTCAGCATGACAAGCAGACGGAAACTCCGCACCAGACAAAAGAAAAAAGAAACCAACAAAGAAAACTTCAGCTCTTCGATTCTCAAGTTGAACCTCCATCAGGGGGCACTGAGCATCTCTTGTCCATCCGCCCTGCTACTGCTGCAGATCCTGTCAACGTCCTCAGTCTCTAAGCCCAAACCCTCACGTCTTCAGAAGACACAAAGGATCAGTTCTATGGGCAGCTGGACGAACAGATCAAAGGATGCCCTAAAGACGAGCCATTATACCTCCTCGGCGACTTTAATGCCAGAGTAGGTGCGGACCACGAGTCATGGCCTACCTGCCTCGGACATCATGGCACTGGAAAGACCAAAGAAAACGGTCAGAGACTGCTTCAGCTGTGCACCTACCACGACCTGTGCGTTACAAACACCTTCTTCAAGTGTAAGCCACAACACAAAGTGTCATGGAAACACCCCAGGTCTCATCGCTGGCACCAGCTCGACTTGGTCATCACAAGCCGCTTTGCCCTGAACAGCGTCCTCTCCACCAGAAGCTACCACAGTGCAGACTGAAACTCTGACCACGCCCTCGTGAGCAGCAGGATGCGCCTACAGCCACACACACTACACCGCTCCAAACCAAAATGTCGCCCTCGCATCAACACTACACAGATGTCGGTCCCCTCCATGGTGGAGGAGCATGTGTCCGCCCTGGACCAGGCTCTCCATGACCTGCCAGATCACGATGCCAAAGCCAAGTAGAACGCCATGAAGGGTGCCATCTACAGCACAGTAATGTCCACGTTTGGCAAAAAGGAACAGCCCAGTCAGGACTGGTTCAACGCACACCTTTCAAGGATGGAACCAATAACTGAGAACAAACGAAAAGCTTTCATAGCTTACAAAAAATGCCCCAATGAACGGACGCTTGCTGCCCTCAGAAGTGACCGAGGCACTACCCAACGCATCGCTAGACAGTGCGCGAACGAGTACTGGCATCAACTGTTTGAAGGAATCCAGCGCAGTGCCGAGTCTGGAAAGATCCAAGGCATGTACAGTGGCATCAAGAAGGCCCTAGGCCCAACTGTGAAAGGGGTCGCCCCCTGAAATCTCTGACGTGAGAGAAGATCACAGACCCTGAGCAACAGATGGCCAGATGAGTGGAACACTACTCAGAGCTGTACTTCGGAGAAACGTCAGTCACCGATGCGGTCCATAGCAGCATACAGAAACTGCCCACCATGGAGGAGCTCGACAAAGTGCCCAACTTAGAGGAGCTCAGCAAAGCCATCGACTCCCTCCCAAACGACAAAGCACCAGGAAGCGACAGCATCCCGCCTGAAGCCATCTAACATGGGAAACCAACATTGCTTCAGCCGCTGTATGAACTACTCTGCCTCTGCTGGGAGGAAGGGGCAGTCCCACAAGATATGTGCGACGCCGCCATTGTGACCCTCTACAAAAACAAGGGCGACCGCAGTGACTGTAACAATTACAGTGGGATCTCACTCCTGAGCATCGTTGGCAAAGTGTACGCTCGCATCCTCCTCAACAGGCTGCAGCTTCTGGCGGACCGTGTGTACCCGGAATCCAAGTGCGGCTTCAGAGCAGGCAGGTCGACAACATACATGATCTTCTCCCTCCGACAACTCCAAAAGAAGAGCAGAGGGCAAGGTCAGCCACTCTACATGATGTTAATGGACCTCACCAAGGCCTTTGACCTGGTCAGCAGGAAGGGCCTATTTGACCTTCTCGGAAAGATCAGCTACCACCCCAAAACTACGCAGCATTATAATCTCCTTCCATGCCGATACGAAGGGAACAGTCCTGTATAATGGATCCTCCTCAGACTTCTTCCCTATCAACAGCGGCGTGAAGCAGGGCTGCGTGCTGGCGCCGACCCTTTTCGGGATTTTCTTCTCCCTGCTCATATCCTGCGTCTTTGGCTCGTCCACTGATGTCGTATACCTGCACACCAGGTCCGACGGGAGGCTGTTCAACCTGGCACCACTGCGCTCGAAGACCAAAGTGAAGTCGGTGCTCATCAGAGAGATACTCTTTGCTGACGACGCGGCTCTTGTGAGCCACACCTTGGGTGCAATCCAGAGACTGGGAGACCGTTTCGATGATGTCTGCAAGCAGTTCGGGTCCACTATCAGCCTGAAAAAACAAACGTCAGCGCGCAAGATGCCACCACTGTCCCTTCCATCAAAATCGATGGTGTCACCCTGGAAGCAGTCAACATCTTTACTTACCTTGGGTCAACCATCAGCAACACTCTCTCGCTCGATGTGGAGCTGGACAGAAGGCTTGGAAAGGCAAATACCATCAAGGCCCAACGAACGAAGAGGGTGTGAGAAAACAACGCGCTGACAAATCACACCAAGATCCAAGTATACCAGGCCTGCGTTCTTAGCACCCTCCTATATGGAAGTGAGACCTGGAGCACCTAGATGAGGCAAGAGCGCCCGCTCAACTCCTTCCATATACTGTGCCTAAAACGCATCGTGAAAATCAGCTGGCAAGACCACGTCCCACACAGCGAGATCCTTCAGCGTGCAAGTATCCCCAGCATGTATTTCCGCCTTCGATGATTGGGACACGTCCGACGCATGGATGATGGGAGGCTGCCAAAGGACATCCTATATGGACAGCTAGCCACTGGCACCAGAAGAGTCGGCCGCCACTCACTCCGTTTCAAGGATGTGTGCAAGAGGGACACGAAAGCTTGCGACATTTGACCCGACAGTTGGGAAGTGCAGGCCGAGGATCGAGGCACCTGGAGACTGACGGAACGCAAGGGCATAGCAGTCACTGATGTGAGGAGAGGGCAGCTGGCAGCAGAGAAACGTGAGAAAAAGAAGAGTGCGGAAGCAACCCCAGCAACTCAGACTTCCCAGTACATCTGCACCAACTGCCTGCACAGCCACAGCAGACGATTCCAAATCCCCAAAGACAGGCGACATTCCAAGGGCACTACTCGCATGGTCTCCAATGATGATGATTATGAAAACACAGTCAAATAGAATGAATAGCAATGGATAGAATAGAATCTTCAGAAACAAATTCTGTTCTAAACAAACACCAAAAACTTTACTTTTCAAAAGTAAAATTCTATACTGTATGGAGTTACAACACTTTTCCTGATATTATTCAAAATGTTAAAAGAAGTAGCAAATTTTAATACCTTATCTGACCGTGTTAAGTGTCCAGGATTTAGCTCCATGGTAATCGCACATGTGACTGCCCAAGTTTTACCTTACATATCGTCGCTTTATACAGGCCTTTGCTTAGATATCATGAAGTGCTCGAGCTTCCCGTGGGAACAATTACGCCACTATCACGGCCATATTGCTAACAACGGTTTATATTCTAATCAGCTTCGGATGACACGTTTTTCCCAAAATCGACTTCAGATAATACGTTTATCTTTTCTTTATTATACTGAAAATCTAATCTTATTTAATGCATAAAAAAATAAATGAATATTAATGTTTAAGTCAGGTTGTGACATCTGAAGAAGCAACAGAAATAATTTTATGCATAAAAATATAAATTACGACGTAATAGGACTATTACAACACACAAAATGCTTACTTTATATCCAGCATTACATTTTATATGATCTCCAGAAATTACAAGTTCCAAAGATATTTGTTGATCATAGCTGAACACTGCAGAAAAATGCATGCTTCATGTATGCCGCATAAATAACTTAGAGATTCCTCTGTCAGTTACAAATAGTTACACCCGCTGGTAACCTTTGACCTAGAAGAAACTGCAGTTGCAGCTTATCATCTTCCTTACATTAAGTAACAAGTAGGCATGGTGGTGGTGTGTGTTTGTTTGTGTTATAGATTTTCAACGTAGCTTATAACAATTTTTTAGTCATATCGCTACGATGTCTGCAAGGTGGCAGTTTATAGTGATGTCTAGTACTGGGACATCGTGCCGGAGACATGTGGCATCATGTCCCACCCAGTCGCATTATCCTGACACCAGGCCGACTAGTCCTAACACTAACCTCTTAATGCTGAGCGCCTAGAGACACAGCTGCTAGTATCATTTTTAGAAAAATAATAATTCTTTGGTTTGACTCGATATTGGTTTCGAACCCGCGGCCTCCCTCATTCGAGACGTACCCTTTAACCTCTTAGGCCACCGAAGCGGTGTGTAGGCATAGCAGAAACTTATCAGTTAGAAAATTTCCAAAAAGAGTTTCTGAAACTCGAAATATAAGGACATTATACACAAATATGACTTACCAAGTCTCCATAAATATTTCCGTACCGAATGCAAATGTCGATTCTTTTTAGAAACAGCAGCCCACAGTCTAACTATAAAACTAAATACCTTACTGTCTTATGTTAGCCGTATACGATACTGAGACAGGTCGAATGATTCATATATAAAAAATGAACTTGTCTGTGGGATTAGACATCAGAACTTTCCGAAGACTATTTTCAAAACCAACAATTTGCAATAACTAATTTCAGTCCAACTTTGTTTATATGGCATGTCAGGGCTCTGCACAAAGTCAGCTAGATACTGCGGTCTGTACAAGAAGCCATAAACCTTAATAAAATCGACAGACGTCAGTTTATCGCTATTTCATATTAACCAGGTCTCCATGCGAAATAAAAAGTCAAGTCAAAATATCAAAATGTGCAGATACAGTGGATAAAGCCCACATCATTCTGAAAATATATTTTTAAACCATGGCTGTATAATCCTTGAAAATTAACTCCAAAAGATTCTCTGATTATTCATTCAACAGATAATGATTTTAACAAAAGCAACTTTGAACCCGGATAACTGAAAACATTGCTTGTCTACGAGGCAACATCTTTCCAATGCAAATAGATTTCGTTTGAAACAAAGAGTTCTTTTATGCAATTTTGGGGGTCTAAGATGCCAGACCGTTATAATAAATGTATCCTAATACAAAATCAAAATTTACAAGAATGTTCTTTCACGGTACATAGGGAAAAGTGGTTGTTGCACTCACAGACAGTGCTGGATTTTTTAAATCATTAAATAGCTTAAAAATTTTCTTTGCAGTCCTACGTATTTGTGGGTCACCTGGTATTCGCATATGCAGCAGCCTTTATCCTGTCCTTGGCTTTTGAGCCTCCGATGATGGGGTTGGAGAAGGTTCTTTTTAAACGAGAAAGAAGGAACTAGTTAAGCTTGATTTTTTCGTCATTGTCGGAAGATGTATACATCCATTGTTTTAACTTTTTCTTTGAAGAGTACGGATTCGATGGATTGGTACGTCATATTGTTTTTGTAAGCAATAAATTGTGTTGCATATGACTGGGGCTCATACCTAATTTCCAATCTAATTTCCGCACGACCATGAAATGATTACTGCAATGCGCCTCCCCCAGAAAAGAAATACCAAGAAAACATACACACACGCACGCACGCACGCGCGCGCGCGCGCACACACACACACACACACACACACACACACACAATGCTAACATTTGGACCAGTAGCGTTATTTGTAGTTATTTTTTTTGTTCATTTTGATCTGTTATCGTTAGCAGATGTCGTTGTTGGAGGTTTGATAACAGAGAAGTAGATACAATGAAATATTGCAATGAGACGCACACTAATGTATCTATAGCCCTTTTCTATAACCTAATTATCTGCCCTTTTTTCACAACTCTTTTTGGGTATGGAGGTTGCGCTAGAAGCATTTCCGAAAGGTATTGCCGCTGGTTGACATTCACCGATTGCATCCTGGATGGAAGCCAAGGAAATTATATTTCTCGACATGGCAAGCCTTCCAATTAAACATCCTAAATAAATGCGCGATAAAACAATGGATATAATCATACATCAAAGGGTATGTGTATAACATGTGCAGAAACTTGTAAATGAAATTAAAAAATGTGAAAGAAGTTAATTTGGAAACGATAAAATAGTGTAACACAATTCCTTGGCTAATCATCATCATCAAGAACATTAACAAATAAAACAACAAAAACGAATTAAATTAAAATGAATGTTGAAAGTAACATTCTATTTAATTAAGCCAGTTGTGAACCTTCATTCATAATTATGTTCTGTGTTATACATAACTCTTAGAATATGCATATGATGAAATCCTTCTCTTAGCATTCTTTAACTAAACAAATAATTTTAAAATAAAATCAATACTTTCTATTGCGTACGTTGTTTCTATTGAGCTAAAGATTTTCACTTTTAAAAAAATCGGCAATGAACGTTATTTCATGAGTAATCATTTCCATTTACATACGGCGATAGTGTACTTTCATAAAAGCGAATGTTTCATACAAATATTAGGACAGAATGTTTGAGTAAAAGTATTAAGATCGAAATTTTCTCTAAATCGTATTAAAAGTAAGTTTTCATTAGACTATATTGAAAGTAATTTTTCACTAAAATATATTGAGATTAAATTTATCTATTTCTGTACTACAACTGTATACTATTTTAATAAAGATCGCACTTTTATGAGCAAGTGCAAAAATAATCCGTAAAATACAATTCTCTTGTATCCAAAGGTCAGCAAATTTTAGACTTGGTGAGAAGCTGCTGAACAGGCAATTTGTTAGCTCCCTAATAGATGAGTAAGCTAGATGATTCACGATGGGAAAGGACGAGAGCCTGTTCTGATTCGAAATGAACGAACAAAATTAAACTGCGTATAAACTGAGAGCAAGCTTGCGCAAAAAATCAGTTCGTTCATCGAAGAATCAGAATACTCTGTCTTTTCTTACAGGTAAGAATCGTAAATTTCTTTAAAGTATAGAAACATTTTAATGTTGAGATTTTCACGGTAAAGTCAATTTAGACTTGATATTCTTGCAACATTTTTATGAGTTCTTTCTATGTTATATTATAATATAATGGAATGTTTAATTGTTTCAAAGAATTTATATTTCATTTGTATTTATAGTATGTATTATTGGAAAAGACGAATTCGCTACCAACGTCATGTTTAGATTTAATTTGGAAATATAAGGTTCTTTAAGTAATAAAGAATAATGTTTTAGTAACCTATTCCAAATTAGTATTCAATTTTAAATTTAGTAAAATACATTTCTTCAAACCGATTGTTGCGCTATATCGCAACTAATGAATTTTATACTCTTAGGCTATCATGAATTTAGTCGAGATCTAATTATCTGTATTTTATTCTAAAAAGCAGAAATTATGCAAATGTAAGAAGTTGATAAGCTCGAAGGAAAAGTATAATTTTATATGCATTTCGTGTATTCTAAATATAAAGGCTTCATAAGATGTATCTCTAGAATGTAGCATTCTATATCTATATATCAATTATTTAAATAAAGTTCGTTCATCGAAGGATCAGAAGACTCTTGTGTTTTCTTATAGCCGTTCCCGTTACCTCTTTTGCTTCGCCATTTTCCCCAGATGTAGCCATATCTACACCATTACGAGTGACACCTCTTTTAAGAGAGTCTGAACTCCTTTCTTTCTCTTTCTCTCTCTAACCATGGACAAAGACATTTCTTAAGTTATGAGTTAGCAAGAAATGAGAAGAAGGTTATGAAAAAACCCTTTTCATAATACAAATATTAGCGTCAGTTCTAAAAATTAATTCTATTTTTTATTGTGCAATTTAAACAGATATATCTGTTGATTAAACACTTCTTTTGATTTTTTTTAAAATGAAAAAATTAAAAACAAACACAAATATTTTGCATTACTTATTTTATATCCTTTGTATTCCCATTTTTCCATTGCGTATTTGCGTATTGTTTGATACCACGTTTGGTTTACTAGTATATTCCGTATCGGTCTATTTTCCATGAGTTTTAAGTATGAGATTAAATTTTTCTACATTTGGATTTCATTCAGTGACGCATTTGTGACCATTGAGACATTACCTCTTTTACCATAGCAGTCACTGTAAAGATGATAATACACTTTTCAATGTGATAATTATTAATAATAAATTGCTTATATTTTACTGTTGTGGTTCTTGTTTAAATGTTGGTGTGGTAGACGCAGTATAATCACCAATAAAAGTACCAATTTTATTTCTTAATAAAACTTTATTTTGTGTATCCTTTTTGGGCACATTTTATTTTTATTTTATTTGGAAAACAAAGTTAGATCGAGGAAAATACGTTCAGTAACCATAAGGTAGATTTCAGCTTATAGTAGAATGGTGTTATCAAGGATATAAGGTGAGATAGCCCACTGTAATTTTTAAATTTGATTCAATTTGAATTTAATTAATTTCATTATTTTTTGTAAACATCTACAAGTGATAGATCCAAAATACATTCGAAAATAAAAACCATCAGTTTCGTTATCAATTTATGCAAATTGAGCAGAACGAGAGATTTTTTTACATTAACGTGAGTAGTAAGGTATTGTCGCCGGAGCTCTACGTGATTGTAAAATGAGATCAAAGAAAGATCACTCAATCTGGTCACGCATTCCGATGTTTTAGACGGAATGAGGTTATACAAAGGTCCCGCCAGGTAAAATGTCAAAGAAGTAAGCGGCCATTTTGATGGATTGACGGATGAATGGATTTCACGAGTGAAGCAAAAGTACGATAAGTCTACTACTGTTGTATGGATGAATGTATCCTAGATATTATATATCGCCATGTCAATTAAGTTTATTCGCAAGTGAAGGGGTGTTGCTATAGAAAATGTGTGTTATGATAAGTGTATCAATACTCCGTATGAAATAGCATTAATCTCAGAAGACATGACACACGCGCAAATCTAGATGCTTAGCTGCATTATTAAAGATAGTGTTGATGACATTACTGAATTACACTGGCTACCAGAACGGAGAAAAGTTTTATTCTTTACTGAATGAAAAGTATTCAGAAATTAAAATCACACTAACTAAATTACATGCAAAAGCATTTTGAAGGATATGATGTGGATTAGCATTTTGATTACCTGAAAAATCATACAAGATAAAGCATAACCACGTTAAAATCTACCAGGCAAGCTATTTTACTGATATATCTATCATGTTGACAATTAAGTTTACTTGCATGGGAAGATGTGTTGCAGGTTTTAATTATGATAAATCGAACAATACTCCATATGAAACAGCATTACTATCAAAAGACAGAGCCAAAGCACAAATCCGCGTGTGTAGTTGTAATTTTAAAGCTAGTTTTGCCGATTTTAATGAATTAAATTGGCTAATAGGACTGAATCAATGTAATGTTTACTCAATGAGAAGAATTCAAAGAGAATACAAAGTAAACTATTAGTACCACCATTTTGAAGTACATCATGCACATTTCCATACTTTTATTGCTTGTTAGAGTTTTGAGATCAAATCAAGCCTGTCCACTATCAAATCTTAGTTACTATTACTTAGCGGTTTATTGCAATGTGAAAGTATTTATGAAGAATGAAATGTTTGCATATTCCGAATACAGAACTTTCCATTAGGCGCAAAATCACACTCAGCGGCAGATTCCTCAATCGGAACATCATTGGCCTTTTTCTGTCAAGTCCAGAAAGAATCATCAGATGTAGTTCGTAGCCACTGAGAACTGTACTCGGGACAACCTTTGTTCACGTGGTACAATATGAACGGCGGAAGAAGACTAAATCGCAATGAGGACATTATCAGCCATTTAACTAGCACTATATTGTGCGCACTTCGCCGGAGGCGATTTAGTCAAAACCCATCAATTTAATGAGTACTCCTACAACTACATAGGAGATTATTTCTCGAATGACGGAAAAGAAAGAGCGATATACCGATCGCAGCATCCTCACAAGAGGTTATCTCCCCCTTACTGCTCGCATGACGCCACTTCCACCATGAGCTGGAATTTTCTAGACAATTGCACTTAGGATATTTCTTGATTTAAAAGTAACTGATAAGAAAGAAGATCTGAAGTATCATGATAAATTTATTGCCGTTTTTGCAGAAACAAATGATCACTGAAATAATTGAAGTGATAATTTAAAAAGTGGTTGACCCATTGAGCAAACTGTTTGTGCAGGCAATGGCGTTTTATATCACATTTAGCTTGTAGTTTATGCCATCATATCTTAACTGTTTTGCATTTCTGGCACAACATCAAAAAGCGATCTACAATGTTTCCATTTTCTTTAGCAACAGTTGTTCTTCCTTGGGTAATACACATGTGAACACTTTTTTCATTATTAAAACGTTTTGCTATGTTCATATATTATATTATAATTAATCCATTATCCTCGTGCTTTTAATCAAGAGATACTGTGCTATGTATTTGCATCAAATTCACCAGTTTGTAGAAACATTGGTTCTGCTTGTTATTGATCTAAACGCATCATGATTCGTGAATGAAGTTTCGCGAGGCTACACTGGTTGCGATCTGTGACTAGGTCCAACAAGTACAAAAATAAATTACTTAGAGAGTTCCCCATGTACAGTATATCATGTCATTATTTACTATGTAACAAAAGACACTGACGATAAGACATGGCGACAGTTTTGGCTGACACAATATCATGTCAGGAATCATCAGTCAATTTGCAAGATAGCCATCAGTATCTTAATAATTCACAACTGTACAAATTCAAATTCCCAAATTAGAAACAAAGCATTTTCTATCCAGATGATTAAAAGCACCATAACAAATTGATTTATAATATACAAAAGCATACAAATATATAATACAAATTTTTCTTTTAAAGGACACCAATGACACTATTGTTTTGTCCGTTATGCACAGGTGCCAACTAATTCTTGACCAATATATTATAAAACAATCTGGGTTTAAAATCATTGATCATTTTAATGATGTCATTTTATCTGCATTTCCTTATTTGTGGTTTAAAATCGATAAACCATTTTTAATGATCTAATTTTATCTGTCTTGAACCATATGTTGTCAAAAAACTGAAAGGATGTTTTACAAGTTCACATTTCAGCTCTTTGGATGCTAGGTCTTCCTTCAGAAACACAAGGTCTTCAGCATAACAGCCATGTGTTGGGCTTCCCCCTATAACACCATTACATATGAAGCCATTACTTTTCAGATATGTTCTTATTGCAATAGCGTTTCCAATTCCCCTGTCATTTCTGTTTAAGCACTCGGCTGTCAGGCTCTTAATATCAAGGTCATCGAAGGGAATTGTCTGCAAAACTAGAAGTTCGTTTCCTTCCACGTCCAGTCCGAAATAGTCGATGGAACTGCGATTCATTGCCAACATAAGAGAATAAAGCGGAAAGCATGGCACTTCGTAGTACGGTTTATTCTCAAATGTATGTTCCTGGACCCATTGTTCGTCTTCTTTTCTTTCTATAATTCTGCTCATATCGCTCGCACTGTTCAACTTCAGCTAAAATAAAAACAAAACAATTAACAAAACAAAAAGTAAATTCGTTCAAATTCAGTTCCATCAAGCCAACTTTAATAGCATGTCAGCCGTAATGTTCAGGTTTTAAAAACTTTGTACCTAACTTACAGGCTGAACCCAAATAAAGATGCCAAGAAATGGTACCTATTTATTATGAAAACTTCATCAAATTCGGTCTTAACTTCTAATGCAGTCTGGTTATATATTTTAACAGATCCATGCATGATATGGAACTAATAATGCAGTCTGGTTATTATTGTAACAGGTGGATGCATTGTGCTGAACTTCTACTGCAGTCTGGTTATATATTTTAGCAGGTACATGCATGTTATTGAACTTCTAATACAGTCTGGTTATAACAGGTCACACATAGTGTTGAACTTCTAATGCAGTCTGGTTATATAGTTTAACAGGTCCATGCATACTAGTGAACTTCTAATGCAGTCCGTTTTATATCTTTACAAGTCCGTGTATGGTATTGAAACAGTAAATATGAACTGACTGATGGCAAGTTTTCCATTTGTGTTTGTTCTTCGGTATTTGTCTGTCTTGTATTGTCCCTTTAGTTTAGATAATGATCCTTGCTATGTGGAAGAGTCGAACCCTGTATTCCCGCTCCAATACACAAACTGTCTTTCAAACAAACTTTTTCACTTTCGTTACGTTATGCTGTACGTGTACAGGTATCACTCACCTATGATTATGTATACCTACCTAACTACCTACCCACCCACCCATATACCACCCACATACCTATCTACCTACCTGCCTACCTACACACGCACACACACATACATACCGACACACACATATATACAGAGAGAGAGAGAGAGAGAGAGAGAGAGAGAGAGAGAGAGAGAGAGAGAGAGAGAGAGAGAGAGAGAGAGAGAGAGAGATTTTCCTATATTTAGATAATCGATTTTACCATAACTGGAAATGGATGTGTACTGAGGCAGGCACGTATGTGGAATGCTTTCCGATTCAGTCTCTTCAGTTGTTGGAAGTTTTCAGGATTTGGTTCTATAAGTAGACCAGACCATCCACGTGACTTCTCGAAGAAAAGCGATGTGGAAGCATATTCACCCAACCATGCTCCAGCTTCGACAAAGAATCCATTTTCCTTGCAATAAAAAGAAAAGCCCTTTCTATATCCAAAGACATCTTTTATAATAAAAGCCACATTTTTTAAATGAGTCTATACGTAAGTAAAAAAGTAGAAAGAGAGAAAACGAGTGACTTTGCACGATAGATTCGTTTTACGCATCCCTGTTACGAAATCAATCCAAATGAAACATTGTTCTTCTGGACAATAATGAAGGTGAGTGCTAAGAATGAGCCGAAAAATTCTAATGATATGATGTCTTACCTGCTTCTCTCGTGCATAGTTCAAAGCTAATTTTAAAGGAAACTTAGATTGTTGCATTCATAATTTAATTGTTAACATAAGTGACAAAGGTGAAAGCACACAACGAGATTAATACTACTCAAAATGCAGTGATATAT
>JAECUM010021747.1:0-52528 GCA_016617855.1 Megalonaias nervosa | reverse complement strand
GAGAAATTTTCATCGGTAGAAGTTTATCGACGTTAGGTTTATCATTCAGTGGATATATCGCATAAACAACTGCCGTTACAGGATATGCTCGTTCATAATAAGGTCTATCAGTTCCAGTCAGTATTCCTGGTTTTGAATTTTTATTTAACGTGACAATATTTCCAGTATGGCCCTGACGAGAAGTCAGGCGAACAGAATCACGTTTTCGCGGATAATCCATGTGTCGTCGTCTGTCGCTACGATAAATTTTATTCAAAAAATATATTTTCGTGCAATGTCGAGATAATTAATAATTATGTCGTGTACAATTCTGAATGTTGACCACACGTAAGCTGCACCATCGTTGCGAAATTCTCTGTTGGCTTCATTGATACGATTGATTAAAGTTTTATTTGTTAAATCAACCAAAGCTCGCCTTGGTAATTGAGGGGTTATTCTGTCGAGATCAAATCTGGCTTTAGAGGGCTTAATCGCAGATAATCTCGTAATTACTCCATATTATAATTAAGCCAAATATATATTGAAGATTATATATATATATATATATATATATATATATATATATATATATATATATATATATATATATATATATATATATATATATAATTGTTCTAACACAGAATAAATGGTTTACGATTGGTTCTTCACTTCCCTGTAACAGGGCTTGCGTTAATGAATTCTTTGGATGTCACATGCAAAGTGTTCGTAGAGGGAGTCTAGGGCCAAAACCGTGCTTGAAGTGTGGTGTTGGGGTTAGATGAATTAGAGGAGAAACGCAGTTGTTTGTAAAATGCTGTCGTAAAATATACATAGAGCTGAAACGATATTATGATAAAAAAAATAACTCCGATGGCGTCGAATCTTCTATAAAACAACGCCGAAGACTATCTCGCCAGATTTTCACTCCAACACCAAAATCATTTAGACAAATAATATTATTATATAAATAGAACAAAATGAATTTGTGAAGCATTCCATCATTGAAAATTATGAGACAACTCGTGATGGTATCATTGGGAACTGTCGACTAAAAAAAAAAAAACAGTCGGTACTGTTGATAATGCTGGTTATCTCAGATTTAATGCTGGGAAAAATGATATGGGGTTTGATATTGGGTGGTGTACATGAAACTGGAGCTTCCAAAATAAACAGTAGCGTGATGTAGCTTTCAATCTCATTGAATGGTACCCCACACAAAGACATTCAGAAATGTCGCCACAAAAGGACCCTATGGAACGGCAAAATCTGGCAAACGAAGAAAGCCCGTGGAATCATAGCTACTGTCATCATTGCTACTATTTATTTTTGACAATTATTATTTTGTTTTTTTGGTTTTTTTAATTCAGAAATATTTTTATTCTGATTCTGATTCAGATTCAGATTTACTCACAAATATTTTTATTCTGATTTTGATTCACATTCGGATTTATTTTTATATTTTTATTCTGATTCTGATTCGGGTTCGGAAATATTATTATTATGATTCAGATTTACTTTTTATTCTGAATCTGATTCATATTCAAATGTATTCAGAAATATTATTATTCTGATTCTGAATCTCATTCACGTTTATTTTTATTTTTATTCTGATTCTGATTTAGATTTATTTTTATTTTAAATAAATATTTATTATATAATGAATTCCGAAAATATTCATGCAATTATTTCTGAGATTAAAAAATTAAAAGATGAGGATATAGAATTATCTGAACAATTGGACCCTGATAAAGTCATAAAAGATTTTGAAGCACTACAGGAACGGAAATATGATGGGAGATATACACTAGCAGCCGAGTATATATTCATTAAGTTACTTCAACAGGCCGTGAAACAGTCTCTGCTTTAAGTCAATGATGAGGATATTCGAAAATTTGTTTCACTCGCAAACGCGATCGGAAAAGTTAGAACAGAGTTATCACGCAATACGAAACAAAAAAGATCACGAGCTCACGTGTGCGACAGCCGAAAAAATTCATGTGTAATTGTAAAATCACTGATGAAGTCACTGACGAAAGTCAAGAAGGATTATGAAAGTGGCTCAGATTCAGATTATAATCTTTATAGTATTTATTCTGATTCATATTATGGTATTTATTTTCGATTCAGATGCATATTATGGTATTTATTTTCGATTCAGATGCATATTATGGTATTTATTTTCGTTCTGATACAGATTCAGATAGTACTATCTATTTTTATTCTGATTCATCTTCGTATTACAATATTTATTTTTCTGATTTTTTTAAATTGTTTATCAATTTCAGAGAGATTTTTGTTATTTTGAGTACCATTTACCCCATCAAATTATTAAATCCGGACGATAATCATGATTTTATGTACCATTTACCCCATAAAAATGAGAAAACCATTCCGAAAACAATAAAAATAAAACTTTTGTTACAATGATATTTGTTGTTGTTGCTTGTCAGTAAAATATATTATTTTTATTTTTTGTTGTTTCAGCGTAATTTTATCACCAAAAGTATAATAATGAGTACCATTTACCCCATCGATGACGTGAGTTTAGTTTGGTTTTGGTTTTTAGTCGGGTATTTACCCCATCGATATTCTGAGTTTAGTCTGATTTTGATTTTTATTTAGGTATTTACCCCCATCGATTTTCAAAGCTTAGACTGATTTTCAGTTAAAAACATAAAACTTCATTATAATATTTATTCTGATTCAGATTCAGATTATAATATTTATTCTGATTCTGATAATAATATTTATTCTGATTCTGATTCCGGTTCATATTATAATATTTATTTTTGTTCTGATTCAGATTCAGATTATAGTATTTATTCTGATTCTGATTCTGATTATAATATTTTTTCCAACAGAAAGTAGCTACGATCTCACATACAAACTTATCGCCAGAACTCCATCCCTTAAATCAAGTAAGCGTCCAGCCTGGTCAGTAAGTCTAAAATGTATCCGTGATAATATCGGATTATGACATCGCAGATAAACCATATTAAAGGGCACTGACACAATTAAAAACCTAGGAGGTATTTCAGGGGTAAGTGAATATAAGATATATCCCTGTTTTGCTTGTTTTGATCTTTTAGTATCTACCTGATAACTTTCATCAATAGCAACACACATCAAATAAACTGCGATCGGTGATATATGACGACCTCCACCGTATGGATCATTGTTATGTTTGAGAAGAATCCCTGTAGGGGATATTTTTCTCCATGATTCAACGACTTTGGGAAAATTTTCATCGACAATATCATTGACTGATTTTCTTAAAATATCAGCAATATACTCCGGTATTACAAATGTTAGCAATTGTTCTTCTGTTGTTTTAAAATGTTCGAGAAATAATTGTTTAATATTTACTTTAAGTGGTGGGTAAACAGTTGGCCAATATTCACTTCGCACGAAATTTACCTACTCGACGATGATTTTATTGAAATATTCGAGGTCTGATGCAATCTGGCTAATTTGTGGTATAGTTTCAGTGATCTGTTGCTTTACATAATCATTGTAATATTGTGTTATACTGAAAAATAAGTTTCGCAGATTATCGCTTTCTCGCTTGTGTTCGGATTTAATGTTATTGGAAAAATTATAAATCTCATCCCTTCTCTATTTTTTCGTGAAACATAAATATATAAAAACTTTCAAATTTAGGAAGCTTTTCACCAATATACGCAATAAAAGTTTTACTATACTCGTCCCTCCTCTCATCCAGGGAAATCCTCTTCGATATTCTGGATACTTTAAAAATATTCGTTTAGCTGTGGAAAAATCAACTTGTTGAGGTTCTGGTGGTCCTTTATATGTCGATGGAACATCTGGCCATCCTAATACAGTTCTGATCGATGATTGATATATATCTACGGCGTAGTCGGGTGTTGATATTTCTATCGCAGCTGATAATGTTGGTTCATGAACCGTAATAGCGATTTTAGATTCTTTTCCTGTGATAGATTTAATCCTGCGTTGGAATTCCTCATTGATCTGTTCGATTTGATAACTGCCCGTAGGAATACCTACAACTTGCCAATCTGGGGTTCCATGGGGGTTATTTTTATAAGAAACACTAATGAATTATTTGCGGGCAACCCACCGAATGATTTTGATCTAAGATTTGGCCAGCTGTAATATACTCGCAAATGTGCTAATGCTATATCCTTATCTGGAATTACCGTTGGAAAGATAACGTCGAATTGAGGATTAGTTGAGCTCGTTGATGTCATCATGGTTGTTGGCGATGTTGTATTAGCGACGATTTGTTGTAGTAACTGTAATACTCTTCGATCGTTTGGTGACATTATTATTATTTACTTCCTGATTTTAAATCAGGATATAATTAAGGTGATCTGTTTTTATTTCCGACAATGTGGTTTGGTTTCCAGTTGCCAAACCGGAGCTGACGTGGTAAACCTTAATCATTTCTGCAAATTCCTGATCTGATATTATTCCTTCACTGAGCCCTGATGATATCACCGATGATAATTTGGCGTGTACGTGTGTTGCCGCTGATAGTAATATTTGATATTCATGTAATTTATCAGCGGCACACGTAGATATCTTTTTTTGCAATCATATTAAGAATACCACCAACACCGGTTATTACTGCAACACCAATTCATATTACTGGTGATATTATGTATGTGGCTGATAATGACCCGATTATAGTTGCTGTTTCAGATGTAGAATATACAATTATGTTTGTAACAACGACACGTCTACGGTACATTTTTATATTTACTGTATACTAGTCTATGATATTTTTCAGTTGGGTCTGTAACAAACGCAATTGCTCGTATTTGTATTTGCTTACAAAATTTAGAACTGACGTTTGTGAAATCATATACTATAAGGTATTAAGTAATCAATTGAGATGTTTCAGCTACAAATTCCAGACACCACCAGTAATACGCTGCGGTTAATTTTTTATCAGATGGTTCCAGTATAAACGCTTCTTCGACCGCTTAATTTAACACAATAGACACGGTTCCAGAAAAAAATATCGGTTGAATGACACCACGGATTCGTGGTAAATATCCTAAATTTTGCAGCGCTGAACACGGACAGCGGTGTTTGATAGTGTTATTTGGCTGTGACCATGTTGATGTTCCTGATCATACTGTGTATACCACGTTGGTGATCTGCTTGTGAGGAATTTTAATCAAATGAATTTTTTAACGATATCAGCAATTCCACTGATGACATCTTCTAGTTTCTCTTTCATATCATCTATATTCCTCTGCGCTATCGTGATTAGATCTGAAAATGATAGGATCACTGTTAATGCCTACTTGTTGATTAATCGTTTCAATGTCTGACATAGATGTTTTAATATCGCCGAGTTCTTTGTTAATTTCAGAGTTTTATGTCAACAAGCACTGGATTTCCAAAGAAATCATCTGCGATTTTACTAAGTTTTTGAAAATTTCTACGAACATTTAAAAACATATTTACGTGAACGTCATGTTCAGATCGCAGCGTGGTTAATTTGTCATCGATTGTAGTATCTTTATCATCTACATATTTCTTTTTTGCGACATCTTCATTACCTGTTGGTTCTCTTAAGACAACGATTTTATTTCCATTCATGTTGAGTTTACTTTTCATTATGTCACCGGTGGATCGTAAACGATCAGCAACACGTTTTATAATTTCATTTCTGACAGTTATAATTGATACATTTGAGTCTCTGATTCTACCGCCGTCAGTAAATACTGGAATATTATCCGTGATAACACCGAAAACTCTACGAATTAAGTCGACCCACTTAATATTACTCGTCATTAAAACACCGTATTTATCCTGAAAAATAACAACTTCATCCCGGTCATAATGTCAGTAAGATTATCTCTAGGAGAGTACTTCGATAAATCAATATCATCTTTTTTTTTTTGTCTTTGATAGAGGATCTTCCATAAGTATCAACCGTTATAGGATTAGTGATTATTTAAAACAGAACTCGTGTACGTATGTACAATTTTATGAGGTGCATCGAAAGATTTTGAAATAGCATCGAGTACAGAACATGATTCACGGCCGCATATTGGTGGATCAGTTATAGTCTGTGTTGGTAATGTTCAATACCATACGGGAATGTTCGCAGTATTTTGTGCTGTGCTGACATATTTGAAAAATTCCTTCGGTGGTGCCAGTCCATACGAATCAAAATAAATAATTCCACGTGGATCAATTGCGTATGCAACCCAGTGAATACCAGGACCAGAACTTCTATTGAGATTGATGATGCCGTTCTCAACACGGTTTGGTTGTTTTGGCAATTGATCACGCATAAAAGCACCTCTGAAGTTTTTGATATTTAATTGCTCAGCAGCATCCAGTAAATAAAAATGGGACATGGGAAGTATCAACGATGTGTCCCGGGAAGTCTTAGACCTTTTCCATACCATGAATGAGAAGTTCCTGGCTGTCTTAGACCTTTCCCTCTGTTTTGGAAGCTTTTATACCTTTTCCTGTTGCTTTCTTTACTGCCATCACAGCGGCAGTTTCAACAGCACCAAGTGCAACTGCTTTTGCAATAGCTGGGGCTGCAGCGGTGATGATTCATGGTATTGCCGCTAGAAGTGGAAATATACCACCTGTCCTGGCAATGTCGCTAATGGCACCTGCAGACAGATCAAGTCGTACGCCGGGCTTTGATCGTTTGGCCTCATTGAAGTGCCTGAGTTGACGTTCAGTCAGTGATAGTGTATTTGGACCATCTGCGAGCTCTCCTCGTTTCAGTAATATTTTTATTCCCGAATTCTTTTATGATACTGATTGTAGCTTTTTACTCTGACCAGGGGTCAGAGTAACACTAACATGATCATATGATATTATAATATCATGATCGATTTCATTACTGATCATGAGTGATCCAGTTACATGTTTTCCCCTGGGGCATCTTTGACTCTCATTCGTCCACCAACACCTTCAAGCAACATTGTTTTATCTGAGAGTATAACAGCGATTGCTCTGTAATTAACAATTGCTCCTCTTGCCACACGAGCTCGAAAGTGTATATCTACGACAGATTGCCTAACTAAATCTAAATGTTCCATTGAGAAATAATAGATCGGATACAGCGTTGTAAAATCTAGTTGTGACATTTGTAAACTAGAATCAGTATTTTGATCACGTCCCATGAACGTCATCAAACGATTATATGTACGCGCAACATGATTATTTTCAAAATTCAATAATATATCTTCGGATGTTTCTTGATGTCCATTTATGCTCAGTGAAACTTCAGTAACATCAAGTTTGTCAAATATCAGTATACCATCTAACTCTGAGTTTTTTCGTGCAGCATCCTGGGAAGCAACTAATATATGTTGCGGTGCCGAGACACCTTGTTGAGATGCTATCTACCATGTGAATAAACCATTAATGTTACTTTGAATACTATATGTGGTCATCGTCAACCATGATAATGCTGATTTGCCACCGCAGTCCATAAAAGAGAGTAGCCGTTGTTCTTCAGTGAGTGATGGAGTCATTACTGGCATCCACCATGAAAGTTTTATCGGTATTACTTTACCAGCATCACCGATAGAGCGCCAGATTGCATCATCGTCGACAGTCTTTCGTATAAGTACAACTGTATGCTTGGCTCCGAAAATAACCTTTCTGACATTTCTGCAAATTCCAAAGATATGTGACAGTGGAATTGCACATGAATATGTTCTTCTTCCACCTTTCACCATTGATCGACGCTCTGCGAATCCTAAGTTGAATTCTGGATTAGCACCATGAACCACCGGAGCCACGTCAGCGTCAGTGTTGTTGGCATTGTTTCTTGGTCGTCTTATGTCATATTGTCTATTGTCAGTGTGGTCAGAGGTATCTTTTACAAACGTCATTGACGGACCAGCGGATCGTGAATAATCATCGCTGTATCTGGCAAGGCCAAGTATCGTCGTGGCAACGTCGACGTCATTTTGAATTGATTCAATATTTCTTCCGTCGATAATATACGTAGCACTGCTGAACAACGCCATGATGCCATTACTAACAAAACCAACCCTAACATCAGCATCATATTCAGTATCATCTTCTCTTAAAACGTCACCTTCTACTTCAATAAATGCTTCAGCGGGTAAGTAATATCTTCTTGTATCATGAACTTACAGCTCAATTCACACACTTTTTGACCTGGCTGTAGTGCGTCATAAGAATAATATTGATAATCACGGATCAATTCATCTTTGAAAACTGGTGTGTCCATGTCGAATGGGGGATCAGATACAGGTTTGAACATTTTGTTATATTTGTTATCGTCTAACACGAAGACCACTTCCAGATATCAGACTAGCAGTGATATTTTTTTTCTTTTTCTGATAGTGGTACACCAGCCAACTCTGCTATTTTTTTAATTCTCAGCTTGATTGATTATTTTACTAACAATTACAGGCATAACTTCTGTGGTGGGAAATTTTACTAGCTAAGGTTTTCGTCGTGCTAATCGAGATAGTCTATCCTTGATTGCTGAGAATGCTTTACCGGCAACATCACCAACAACACCAATACCTTTATCACGAATAACATCAGTAGCTTTCATCCCCAGTTGCTTTGCAATCTGTATGCTTTTGGGGCTATCCTTCTAAATAGACCTAGAACAACATCACAGAGTCCATCTCCGTGGTACGCTTTCTATACTGGTAATCGCGATTTATCACCCTGACCATGATCGGTCCACAGTGAGCATTATGTATTATCATCTTATTTTCTTGTCACTGATCTAATTATATACCCTTAGTCAATCACTGCGATAATCATAGGCGATTTCATGGATGAGGGATCGATAAACATTAATATATATGATACCGCCTGTAAATAATCTCTGACAAATAGCAGCCGTTTCATTAATGATACCAGCTCGTTTTCCGCCAATCAAAATTTCTAATCGTTCAACATCGTCAAGGACGTTTTGGGGGCATGGAGTAATGAGACCACTTCCTGGAGTGACCCAATCGCTTAGACCACTTTCAATTGTTTCTTTCTTACTTGATGAACGTGATTCACTACTTAGTCTAATTTCTTCATATTCCAAATCTTCTTTTTCTTTTTATTTCCTTTCTCGTTCAATCTCTTTAAGTTTAGACTTATTCCTTCTTCTTTTTGTTCTTTTTCTCGTCTTACTTATTCAGTATACTCGTGTACTGCATTGTTAAAGATGTCCAAATTATTTTATCTTTCTTCTTTCTGATTTGCGGAATATCAACGGCGACGCGATATACATCCTTAATCTAATCGGCAGGGCTCATATTTTTAACGTGTTCGGGTTTCACATAATTATTCTTATTATAATATCCAAACGCGGCAATATCAAGTAGTTGGGTTCGATCTCTGATAGCAGCAATACCTTTAGGTGTGCATTTATCTAAGATTTTAATTCTGGCTCTTGGCGGAGGTCTTGGTCGAACTTCAGGTGGTGGTTGAGGAGGTTGCCCGGGTGGTTGAGCTGCTTGAAGACGTCCAACAATATCAATAGGCAGTGTCTCAAGAGCTTTTTGTGCTGCTTCAGTTGCCGTAACAATCTTCTTGGTTGGTTCGACAATTGGTTTAAATAACTGTTCTGTACCCTCTGTAAATTCCACCTGAGACTCCTGACGCTCTTGTAATTTTTGTTTGACAGAATCACGGACTGGAAGATATTTTTTCATTGCCTCTAGTCGCTATCGAAACTAGTTTATCTGTGTGAGATTCCATTATTGATATAATAATGATTTAATTAAGCACATCCACATAGCAGCAGGGAGGGCGACAATAAAGAGTGAGTGAGCGGTTAAATAAACAAACGCGCCGTAAAAAACAAAAATACAAAAGTAAAAAATAAAGTAACAAAATTAAGCTAACCCAATTAGAAAAGTTTCGTATCAGTTAGAGACTTCGGTTTGACGTTATTGACGTTTGTATTTTCATCTCTGTAGGAAGCTTTATTTTTCAGCAAAATCTCTAATTGAAAATGTTGTAGGATTCGCCCTCCCTGCTGTTTCATCTCGATCAAATAAATGTAATACAGAATATTCTTAACGAAAAAGAAGAATACCATATACCTGACAGGGGCTAGTTGTATTGGGGCACGAGTGTTGTGTATTACTGAAAACCACATTGACGCCGAATGTGTAAAGGCGGCATCCATGAGCTCTCGATAGATTTTTAGATGAAAGCCAACGTTGAGCCTGAGGCAATGATTGGTCAGCTTGATGTAAACGCGCTTCCCTGCATCGGAAAAGAACCAAAAGTACCGAGAGCAGGCGCCGGTGGTGGTGGAGGCAGAGCGATTATATTAGAATAGCAATGTAGTATTTAGCGACGCACTTATACCGTCGATGTATATGAGGCCATCTATCACTCGATTCACCAGATAAAACAAAACTGATCTTCGAGAAAGATATATTTGGTCACATTACAATAATTAGACAAAAACCACCAAACTACCAGACCTGTCAAAAGAATGCACGCTTTTTGTTACTTTTGGCGATGGAACTGGCGTGTTCATGAGGATCCTTTTATTTCGGGATCTAAAGATATTAAAAAATAAACATTTTAATTTACCTTACTCACCATCTTACCAGTACACCACTGTGTTTGGTCCGAGATGCATACCCGTATAACATCTAGACCCGTCACACCTTCCACCGATCCAGCCGAATTAAAGTTTCCTATCACGCTTCTCATCGAAACTGAACAGAATCGGTGAATATCGCCTAAAAAAAGAATCCGCAGACTTGAAGGAAAGTTGCATGCCGAAATCGAGAACCAACGAGTTCTCTCTGCTACGCTTGATCGATTGGTTGTTTCCACAGGAGTAAGCAGAGCTCACCTTATTACTCGCTGTTCTCAACATCCCTATCACTGTAGTTCTCGAGATCGTGGTTGCAAATGGTTAATTGTACGATCTGGTTGGCTAACTCGTCTCCATGTGTCGGAAAACAAAATCTGAAAGCATCATAAAATCCATATTCTTGCAGCATCTGAATTAAACACTATCGTAGGGCACATATACAGAGCACGTCAAGTTCCAAATAATCGACTAATTAATAGCCAGCGGAATATCAGAAGCCCGTGACGAAATCATAAAATATCTCGCTGGAAAGTCCACGTAACGACAGATTTCTTGCTATTACCGCACTTGTGTGGAATATGTTAGAACAAGGCCTATCCCCACCGCATCATCCTTGCATGGTGCATTGTGGCACATAAATGTGCTGCTTGAGATACAAATTAGCAACAAAATGTCTTTCTTTTGTAGGTACACCATGATTTACCAGGTGCGATATGGGCACACGTGCACGCGTTAAAAGATCATGGGTTCAATAGTTGCTTATCTTGTGTGCCAAAATCTATGTCTCATCCATCCACTCCTACCGTCAACAGTACGCCTGATCAAAAAATGTTTAATATTTGCTAAAACTAACGCACTTGAACTTGTATAAATTTCCACAGTACATTCATACTACAGAGTAAATACTGTAGCTTCTTCAACATGTTTTAGCGCCTTATAAAGAACTGCCTGTTGTGAGTGTAGCTAGCGGCAAAAGTGAGTCCATATTAAAGGTAATCTTTTGCCTCATGAATTTTAAATGTGGGACATTTCCATATATATATATATATATATATATATATATATATATATATATATATATATATATATATATATACCACATACATTAAAAAATAACATGCATTTAAAGTGTTGGTATAAAGCAATTTGATATACCAATACTATTGGTATATCAAATTGTGATCCGCCCATGGCGCAATAATACGCATACATAAACATTCTCGCGAGCGTCTACAGTTGATTCTAGATCAATGATCAATTTCCTCACATTAGTCACTAGTGACGTATGAAAAATAACGATGAAAAGTATTAATAATCCCCGTTTTCTAAATTAATTTAATATGGTACACATTTTCATCACAATCCTTTCTGCTTTCTGTTCTCCCCTCCCCTCTCATGCATAACGGACAAACTGCGCAGAAATGTGGAATGAGAGAGAAAAGGAATTTGGGCTAGATTAAAACCTTGAAATAGAAATTACACCAAGTAACCTACAAGAATATGGTTCGTCCTAACGATACGTGTGCACTTTCCCTGGGATTTATCAACAGTGTTTATCAATGATACAATGTTGCAAACCAGTAAATTCCTCGGTTACGTGGTACACATAGTGTGATATATTTAATGTTATGTTTTGTTTTTTTTTTCTTTGTTTTTCTTAAACACATCATAATGTTCTAAAAAATCGATTATTATTATTTAAATATGAAAATGTCCAAAGGCCTCTCTCTCTCTCTCTCTCTCTCTCTCTCTCTCTTGACCATAGTAGCAAGATACGGGGTAAAATCTATGAATTGACGAACGTAGAAGATTCTATTTTGTGTCATCCCACGATATCTCTGGACTTATGAATGATGGTAAAAGTTAAGTCAAAACCTGGACTTATGAATGATGGTAAAAGTTAAGTCAAACCGACCAGAGAGAGAGAGAGGGTGGGGGGGGTTATTATGGTTGGTTGTACTGTTGCTAAAGCAAAATAATGACTTAGATCAACTGTAAATATATTAAAATATTTTAATTGCTTCTTGTTGGTTCGTCAGTTGGCTTAGTTTCTATTCCACATTAATTTCCACGCGCCAGTATGTGAATGGCGTTCATGTGAATGACGTAGTTATCCCAGTGTTGCTAGTGCTCTACTGTACTTTTATCATTAAAACCATCTTTCATGTTTAAATCATAAGTGTGTATTATATTGATACAATCAATGTGGAGAAAAATAGAAACCAAGAAAAGAAAACAATCAACTTATCAATATGCAGAGGTGATTGTAAATAGCCACTAAATGCATAGAACTACATTTTGTAGCGGACCCACTCCGGGATATGAGGAGTTCATTCACTAGGTCAATACACAGCTGCTTGTAGTAAATCTGAACTCCGTTCAAAGGGCAAATATATGTATTTGTATGTGATATAAATAAAATATATGTACAGTTTGTACGCTGTATCAATGATATACCACTCGTTGTATAAATTTTCCATTAAAAGGAAACTCAGCAAGCTTCGTTTCCTTTTAATGAAAAATTTATACATCTCGTAGTATATCATTGATACAGCGTACATACTATATATATATATATATATATATATATATATATATATATATATATATATATATATATATATATATATATATATAAACGTCAAGATAACATTTATGTAATCGACAAAATGTTTTAATATTAAATGCCAGATTTAAAATAACATAAATATGCTGCCTTAACACTTTTGTTCTGATAATGCAATACTCTACCTGAAAATGTCAAATCAGAAGCCATTTTCTTTACAATTAGAAAGTATATTACCCTGCTATCTTTCTGGTGATCGCAAATATTCTATTATTCACACTAGGACGAGACCCCAATGTAGAGACATAAAAATATTATCAGTATGACAATAGCATGAATGTTTTCAATAAAGTTAAGATAAGCTTTCTCCTTGAACCAGGTGTGTTGTTTGCAACATTATAATAACGTTTAACTAACTGAGAAAAATAATAATGAGTACTACTATTTGTATATATAATTCTCCTCATATAATGAATCTGACAATTTTATTTTTCAGCACTGCAGGTGACGAAATAACAGTAGTTGAGCTGAATATTCAAATATGGGCCCCGCCAATCGAAACTGTAGACAATATCATGTGCACTTTAAAGAAGCTATGTGGTCCGGCTAATCAAGATGACAGCTGGAATTTGTACTTGTATAATACAGATGGTACATTTTGCATAATTAACTTAGTGTTTCATGAAATGTTTAAAAACTACATGTAAAGTTAATCTGTTGTACTTTCCTAATGCTTATTGTACGAAGGAAGTTAGAGTCACATATATTTTAGGAAAATATGTGCATCCAACTTTGTCTTATAACCGTCCACTCTGATATCTTCTATTAAAAATAAATCAGAGCACAACCATTGACTCATGATATGCGAATAAAGCAGAAAAACATTTCACAGAAACATGACATAACGTAAATGTATCTGTACATAAATCCCGCTATTGGATTAGATTAAAAATAGTTTTGATGTTATTTAAAATTTCGCAACCTACCTGTGATATATTTGGGACTTGGGAAGCAGGGATATTTTCTAAACAGATTTTAGGTCAGCAAATATTATTTTATGTTTCTTATACTTTTGTCTTAACTATAATGAGCCGATGTTGATATTTATTGTTGACTAAATTAAACATTATTAAATTTCAGGAGCTTTGGTAAAACCAAGTCAAAGAGTATTTCGTAATGGAACGGATGGCTTTCTGACCTGCACATGCATGGGCACGGGCTTAGAATGGTACTATGTCGAAAGCAAGATTACGACAACATCTAATTCAAGGATGCAGCGTCAAGATGCAGCAATAGATTCCACAACGATGAGCAACCTTACCTTCCAACCGGTTCTGGAATCAGACATTGGTAGATATGTTTTCCCAGGTTATATCTAACGTACAAAATAAGATGTAAAGCAGGCTTCAGTTTCTTGCAATGTCGATGTTTGACATAATTCAGAAAATTTAATTACATGGCTATTAAAAATAAAGCCTAATCATCATCATTTACAACTCGGTGAGATGAGTTCTTTTGTATTTTGTATTTATATCTTTTTTGGTGGGGGGTCGGGTCTGCTGGGAAAAATATCATATTTATCATGTCGAAAAGAAAGCACGTTTTTATGCTCAAACTGTAATCCTTCTTTCCTAAGTTATTGACGCTCGAATGAGACAAAATGTGTTAATTGTTGCATTTCAGGTTGGTATGAATGCCGTTGTAAGGTAAACATCAGTACTGTAAAAGTAGCTGGAATCAGGATGGTTGTTCATGTTCCCGCACAAGTTGACGTTTCTCCCTTTACCCAGACCGTTAGGAACGGATCCAGTGCTAGTATTAATTGTATGCTCAACAACTATGCTGAGCGGGTATCATTCCAGTGGTTTAAAGATGGAACACCACTCCAAAACGAGTCAGAAAATCTGGGTAATACTAGAATAAATCTGTCAAACATTTGTATAGATTATTATGAAAAATAAAAGCTCGTAAACTCTGAGATAAATTTCAGGTCAGACCAAAATGAGAACGTGTATCAATGTAGTGAACATGACGAATGATACATAACGCGTTACTGAAGCTCCAAATTGTCAAGACAACCAAATTCAACATAGATGTCTTCCAATATTTCATTGATTTACAAACTTACATAATTGATGATTGATGGGTAAAACAGATGACTTAAAGAATTAACACCTAATATAATTAACTAGTTTAGGTATCTCAGACACGTTATTTCCCTTGAAATAGGAAACCGAATCATGCTGGGGTGTTTGTTGCCCTTATAATATAATTTAGCGACGGGCTTTGTATCTTATTCCACTGTATAAGTGTGTCATATTATGATACCATATGATGCCTTTGTTTTCGCCTCATCGAGCAAATTTTCATAATGAATGTACTTCTATGGAAGCTACTGGCTACAATGTGGATATTGAAAATTTCCTTCAAATGAACGCTACGGTTAGGTACAAGCAGTAAATTGGTGGGATTGAGAGATTTTAAAGGGAGGGGTTTATTTATTTTTTTAAAAAATAACTGATTACATCTGCTCAGTTTGCAGCTGATGCAGTGCAAGTTGAAAGGTTCTAACCTCATTACATCTGTGCCTTAAGATAAATATCATACTGTATCTGTCATGCTGCATGTATGTTTTAACAGCATGGGTCCTATTTCAGTAAAATTCTCATCTTCATTTCTTGAAATTAAGATTGTTTATTACGATACATAGATAACTTTTATTCCTTTCGGATTTGTGTCAGAGGTTTTGAAAATTAAAAAAAAAAATCAAGATAAATTCTCAGATATAAAGTGTACTTTACAAATTATTATCTTCTAGCTCAAAGAGGTGAAAAATCAAATCTTGAACTTTTCTCACACAAAACATCGATTATTTTATCAACACAAAACAGACTATTTTATGAATATAAATCACTAAGTAAAATATATGTTTCTGTTTGACAAAAATGTTTTAATCGTTTTAATGCAGATGTGACCAGAATCATCCAAAATGTTTCTTTAGCAAGTAAATCTAACTTGCTCACTGACTAGTCAATGTCTGATCATAGATTCTCCGCTCGCTTCTCAAAATCAAACTTTTTCACCTCTAAGAGACTTAATACAAGCTCTTGATGTTCACAAAATCAGCGTCTGAATCACACTTGTTTCCTGTCTGCGACCCTGTTGTCAGTCTATACCTTAACAAGTCTGAGTTATGTTTTAATATGCTCCTTTAGTTCGTTCAGATTATTTTTTTCACTTTAGCTTCTGCGATATGTGTTGGCAATATAGCATATAATTATGTCATTCTCTCTGCCGCTTTTTTCTCTTTGACGACAGTTGCCAGGCAGAACCGATCGTAAATTCAAGGACTTTGGATTAGTTTTTAAAACACACCACTTAATAAAATAGTCAACGACAGTAATTTGAGGGTCATTTTATTCAGAGCATATAGCTAATAGATATCCTTTAATAAAGAATAATGCCTAATAGCCACTGATTTTTGACACGTTGATAAGAAAATGAAGTTCTTTCAGCAGTGTTGAAGTTAGTACTATGACTTTTCCTTTTCAGGTATTTGCTGTATATAAGTATTATCCTCGTATCATCTAATGCCTTAACATCTCTAGCCCATGTAGGATTGTTTGATAGGATTTCTGTTAGTGTTTCCGATAAGAGATCGGTGAGGGTTATTCTCAAAGTGCTCACAAATGAACTTCATAGTATAATTCAAAATATACAAGATGTATCTAGTGCCGCTTGTACCTAAGTTTACCTTATCGATATTTAACTTGTACTGTTTTGTTTTCATGTTTAGAATACCTTTTGAATGGGAATATATCGCGCTTAGAAATTACTAATATTGCGCAGCCAGCAAACTATTCGTGTAGGGGCAATAACTCTGCTGGATCCGGTAATATTGCAACAGCTACCGTCTACGTTCTCAATGGCAAGGATCAATACTGTGAGAACCAAACAGATGACATTTGGAATACTACATGGGAAAACACTAACAGTGGTACTGTTAATAGGAAACCCTGCCCAAGCGGCTTTAAAGGTGAATCTTTAGTAGTACTTCACGATTCTATTGAGATACGTTTTTCCATTTGCTGAGAAGAGGTATTGTGTTTTGACATAATTAGATTATTTCAGATGGATAATTATTTACTATTGAATTTATGACACTCATTTGATAATTTCCAGCCTTCGCATGCCAAGACTCTCAACAACTAGAAATTATTCAATGAATTACCAATTAAAGATTCTGTTTATCATATAGTTTTTATTTAAGTTGAAAAAGTCTAGATACAAAGAGAAAAAAAAAAGGTTTTCTGCATTTCATTTAATTCTAGCTCAGACGATGCACCTTTCAATTCTTGAGCGTGACAAAACAGTTGCATTAGCGAGTTGAAGCAATATCCAGCAATTCGATAACTAGAAATTTAGAAATAGATTTGTTATTACAAATTATAACTTCAAAAGCGACTTTCTCTCAAACAAATAAAACATTTGACACAGACAATATAGTTTTTCAACAGTGGATCGCTGATGGAAATTCCTGTGTGATGTCAAATAGTTCACTCGCGTCAATATACTTTGATTTTAACTAGAATCTGTAACCTTTTGTCAGCTGAAAGAAAAGCTTTTGTCGATATTCGGCGGCTAGCATACTTACTTCAATAGGATAACATTTAAGCCAATCTTGCCCTTGGGTGGGGTGCACGATCTATACCGCGGGGAGGCAGTAATGTGAGAATAATAGTCTGCATTGCAATAGGCTGTCGTGAGTTTTTCTGCATAGTATCCGCGTGTTCTCGCTGGATTGTTTTAGTTTTGTTTGACTTTCTGAGTATTCCATGTCGGATAAATTGGCCATATTCCAATCTGCATATTTATTAATCTATGTTTTTTTGCGTGATTTCCCAACATAAATGACGTTATAATATATTTTTATTGCATCGGGAAGATGAAATGGCATGTTCGCGATACTGAAGAAATAAGTTGAATTTTACAAGTTTGATTGAAATCATTTAATAATCAGTTCTAGACCTTAGGTGAGGTGATAATAACGTTTCATGGATCAGCAAAAGTCTGGTTAGTGTAGGTCGCTATACGATTTATAGGTCGATAACTTCAAATTCATCTTAATAAACGTCGGTAATTTAGAATATTTTTCTAACCAATTTATGAAAGATTTTATCCAGTCCATTTATCTTATGTACTTTAAAGAACAGATGACTGATCTAACGAAAAGGCCCAATTATCATCTCACTTTTAATATCATTTTTGTTTTATAATAATGAAGGTGAAGCTACTCGTAACTGCCTCTCTAATGGTTCCTGGGAAGATCCCGTTTATGATCAATGTGTGAACGAGAGATTACTCAAGCTTGAAGCTCAGGTAATAAAGATTATATTGAAAATTAATTAAGATAATGTCATATAAGTGGAGCCATAATTCATCCATGTACTTTACTATCTACCTCTCTTGAATTGATCTTATTGTTGTATTGCCAAACAAGTTCGTTGATTCCATCACAATACATAATAAATTATGATAGTGCTGTGACGGCATAACAATACATAATTTTGTGGTTTTGACTCTGATTGGTAAATAAATTGTTTTGGCAAAATATACATTATCATTAAAACAAAAATAGCATGGTCGTTGATTTATTTTAGATTTCCATATACGTCTATCTCCCGTTCAGAATATTTATGAACGGAGGTGATTTTTAATATGTATGCCATTCTCTCAAGAAATAAAACATTCTTAGCTCTTTAGCTGATTGAGCAAGTGTGATTGTGTGACGTTAACCGATTTTAACTTTGGAATTACACGTGCTGTTTGAGAAGTTTTCTCTTTTGAGTAAAAGAGCTTTCTGTATTTATTTCTTATATTACGTAATCGATGATGTAAGAATAATGATCATATAGAGCTGTGCAAACGTTTACTGGATTAATCATGAACAAGTCTCTGGCTCAGACTCTATCCGCATGCTGCGGCAATCATGAGCACGCGGCAAACGATGAAGAATACATTCTCTATGGTTAGAATGGCTAAAGCATCTGTAAATATCCTGCTAATATTAATTCAGGGAGTTACTAAAACAAGGTGTACAGTAGTCTTCTCGTCATGCTAGTATCATTAGAAAACAATTTTCATTATTATCTTGCTGTACTCAAAGCCTATTATATTGTTGTACTAGATCCACTATGAATCCACAACAGTCATATGAATAGTATGCATATTTGAAAAGGGGATACTTGAAAGTAGACCTCTTCTTCAGTACATCATGTCACTGTGGGAAGTAGAAAACATTGTTAGCACCTGAACTTCTCAAGACATAAACAGACATAAATAAGACATATATCTTAAGAGAGACACGTACATGTACGCCATTTTCTTAAAATCCAGATTGGCAAGCTCAAGGATGGCTTTCAAGTTACCAATATCTCTACAGTCCTTGGAGACTTACAAGATGCGACAAATCCAAATGCAACAGTACTAAGGGAAGCAGAATTAAACGTTGTGGTGTCCTTATTAGACAAACTCGTCAACATCAAAAGCTCAACTGGTGCAAACGTGTCTGAGTTTACGGTAAATATGGCGATATAGGTAACTATACTTTTGATGTTCCAAACATATAATCGCAAAATCGGATATCAAAGACTCGTGCTGAAAACAATAGTGCAATGGTAGATGGAAGGAAGGGAGTGTTAAGTAGTGAGGTGCAGGAGTGACCAGAATTACAGTAATTGCTCCTATTTGGACGGCACTAGAATGAAACTAAGACAACCAAAATTACAAATAATTAATCATATTTTGACGTGTGTACACAAAAACTAAGACAACCAGAATTACATTAATGATTTGTATTTGGACCGGAGTAGAACGAAACGTAGACAAAACAGATCTACTACAAGCTGGCCTTCAATGTGAGGTAGCTCTCACAAAATTATTATGCATACAAAAGCGTTCCCTGAGACACATGTACCTGAAACTTTAGAAAATAAATTGAGGAACACTGCTGTCAATATATATTATAAAGTTATTAGCTTTACGCTTCATTGATCGCTTACTTGTCTCCAAACACATGCATACCACAGCTACTACTTATTTTTGACGTCTTGATTTGAAATATGAAGGATACCCAAATAATATTAATATATCACACCTATTATCGTACGTTCTCATTCTTGTTTTAGGATTTTTTGAGGATAGTAAGCAACATAATCGATGTAGGCACAACAAAATCGTGGATAGGATTGGTCACGAAGGAAAAACAAGGAGCTGAAACTGTGATGAAAATTGTCGAAGATTTTGTTTTCTCCGATCTGAATCCATCGAGGCTCAGTAATGCATCTCATACGATTCATACGGACAACATAGGTATAGCTGTGAATTATAATTTATGTCCTAGGTGCGACAAGATATTGTATTGTAAATCGCGCTTGCATGCTGAGGTAGGATGTTCAAGTTAATAACAATCTACGTGAAATTAAAGGAAAAATGAGGCATGAGAACATTGGTTTTAGGTCAAACGCAAGATATGCTGAAAACGATATTTGGGAAAATAATGCATTCATCGGGTTTTAATATCCTACGTAAACACACTGACACCTAACATTTTAACCAAACATTAGATACAGTTTGAACGAGGTACGTCATAATAAGTAATAAATTGGTTCCATTTAGATAGTGATTTACAATGTCACATCTGAACTATATTGTACTCAGTTCATTACGTATTGACAATAATCGCAAATTATCCCCTAAAACATGAAAATGTGTGGGTTTTGCACACTTTCTGATTCTATATATGTACTTGACAGTTTCCTTACGTAAGAAATTGGATACAACTAAACCACAAGCTCACTCACTGGCCCTATAGATGAAATCTTTATGTATACAGTCTGAAACTTGTCTACTGGTTCTAAATTGAAACAAACTTTTTAAATATGTAAAATCATTTTTAAACTTTCTCTTATCGCAGTGCAATCTTCCATTACGTTAATGTGTCCTCTCTCCCCCCACCCCCCTTAATTTTGTGCTTAGAAATGAAACAAAAATAATCCCTAATGGGTGTTGGTATGAAATAGAAAATCTCTGATTGGGAATCGGAAATTTTTAGAAGAGCTGGGTCGTCAGTCATATAAATTCTGAAACGGGGTGGGATTTTCGATTCATATTCTAGCGCAAGTGGTAAATTCCCAGATTCATATTTTTCTTTCAGATGTTGAAATTGGTTATACGTCCTCGATAGAATTCCAGCCCAAAGGAAACGGATCTTCTCTTAACAACAAAACCATCCATACTAGTTTACGTTTACATACAGGTACACTGTGTGAATGATTTATTTAAAAAAGGTTAATAGAAACTTAATACTGCCTTTAAGTAAGGATATGTCGATGTGTATATAAAGTTGATTTATCTCTTGTACAATGTAAAGAGATCTGAATGGCATTATATGTAACGGGATATGTTGTACCGGTGCACCGGCAAATACAAATGAAAATGCTTTGGTATGAAGAATGAAAATTGGAGAAAGTATGTCGCCATTATAAATGAATTACGTTGCCCACATACTTATATGACAATTAACAGACAATCATATCTACAATCGAAATGAAAGCAGATGATATATAGCAGTCTGCTATTAGGCCAAGCCCAAAATTCAGTTAATTTCTATATGAGATCAATACAGTTATTAAAAGGCGAATTCTTTTCACACCCGACCCCCTTGTAGATTGAGATAAGGTATTAACTGATCATGTGGCTCTTCTTATGAAATGTGGTGAAACTATGTATGCAAATATTATACCAAAGTCAAAAAGAAACGGGGAATAGAGCAGTTACGCATGCATAAATGGACTAACTGAAAGGTCAGTGTGGTACATGCAATTGCACATAGACCACCTCTAATAAACTCGAGTGTTTTTGGCTAATTTATAACAGGTGATGTCTCCTTCATAGTGGAAAACCACAAGATTTAGCACGACGTCAGCCTGTTCTGCCTCAAAAGTATATTAGGCCAATCAGAAAACCAAATGAATCATGTGAAGAGTGTTGTGTTTCCAGCCAGCCTAAAACAATTTTCGTTTTTGAAACCCAAAGTCAATAAATGTAGCCAGTAGTATTTTGTTCTCATTTTTGGGATTTGTTCATAAACTACACAAGCTGAATTGGATAATTTAAAAGGAGTTGGTCGAATTACGATCACTTTATATGCGCTTCGGAGCTACACAAATGCGTTCCTTATTTTAATGAGACTTTTTTCCTCTTCCAAAACGCAAATAATTATTTTCTTACACACATGAAGTTCGTTTGTCTTAGTAACTTTAATGTACCATTCTTTACTTGACATCATTATAATTGATAATTAGGAGATCAATTACGATATGTTCAAGACTTTATCCAATATAATCATGTACAATTCATTCAGAAAAGCCTTACACGCTTACTTTGACCACTTTCCACTTCCCCTCTACTAAATTACTTTTCTAGATGTTATTTAACTTGCTACTGTTCAGGATTGACAAACATGTATAAAACTTATAGTTTTGTCTCTGTATATTAAAACCAAGCTTTCTGCTTTGTACGACTCGATTTGTTTGCATCACGAACTAATCTTCCCTAGCACTTACAATTGGTCTCAAGTAATGTTTACAAAGTTTTTATATTACCCATAATTGGCCACTGTCTTTTGGATCAAGAAGTAAGCCACGAAAATACAGTATTACAAGTATTTGACTTTGCTATTTGTGTACACATTGTTATTTATATATGTAACTTTCCGTCGATAAAGTTTTTGAATTCACAAATGAGTCCTATTTGGTATCTTTTAAATACAGGAACGTTCCTTAATAAATTATTTATCTTTATCCAGGCAATATGAGCGCATACGCTGCTGTTATCTTCCAAAATGTGTCGGGTATCCTGCAGAAAAGAACCGTTTCAGATCAGTTAAGTTTTTACTTCACTCAGAAAGTTGCATTATTTTATTTGTTGGATACGGTGAATATATATATATATATATATATATATATATATATATATATATATATATATATATATATATATTCGATCTGGCCATGAAAGTAACAGGATCTGAATATTATTGACAATTTATGGCAAACAATGAAATCTAATCTACAAAACGGACAACAAGATAACAAACCTTGGACTGATCTTAATTTGTAAATTTCTTTACATTTAGTTTCCTCACACTCAAATTCTACATCTTTAAGCTTTATAACTCTATACCAAAGCGAATGATGGTTTAGGAGCTTTTGTATCGACTTAGCAAACTCTACACGATCTACCAAAACGTTTTTCTTTACGTACACACATTTGTGATACCACTTTATTGTCGTTATGAACATAAAGTCAGGCCGTTTTGTCAGTTAAAGGAAGGTAAAATATGGACGTCATCGGCCGTACAATCTAAAGAAGTATTGCTTAAGAGACTAACATAACAATTCAAAATATATTCTAGAAAGAAGAAATGAAACCATAACATTACTTCTGAGCAGAACACAGCTTTGAAAAGAAAATGGAAATTTAAGGAACATTCCTTTTAATAGGGAATGGAAGAGCCTTATTAATGAAATGACAAGATTATGGGTGCAATGCATATTCTCAACGACGTTTTCAGCCTTGTTTCTATCACAATTAGTTTACTTCATTCTCCCCAATTTTAAAACAAAAAAAAAAAACTTCACTTTTTTAAATTTACGGAAGTAGAAAAGAGAAAAGCAATTTGGTTTTAGATAAAGAAAGAAAAACTAAAAAGAGTTGTTAAAGGATGAGCAAATCAGAAATTCACGATAAGCTAATAATGTATTATTAAGAGAAAAGCAACATAATTTGTTTAAATTCTCTGGGGTAACTCTCATCTTCCAAAAGAAGACTTGAACATCTAAGGGATAGCAGTATTTATTTATGGTTGTTCCGAGGTGTCCACACACCACTTCCCATTACCATACACACAGGCGTATTTTTGGTTCCGCTCTAAATAATTTTAAGAACGTTTGGGTATCAAAGTTGTATTTCAATCACATCCATCAGTTTTTTCAAGCAAATACGTGACATCACATATTTACACAATCTCACAAAAAATGTTATTGCTTTAGATATAATTTCTTAATTGCTTCAAGACAGTATAATATTATACATATATTTTTCATGATTAAGGAAGAGAAATGATGATTAACTCAACGGATAGTGTCAATCTCTTGTAAATTCGTCCATGCTCTCATAGAGCTGTAAATAATGGCGGAATTGAGGAATTAGACTGTGTTGTGGGTTAGATAGATAGACAAATATATATTCCAATAATTCAATGAATATATATATATATATATATATATATATATATATATATATATATATATATATATATATATATATATATATATATATATATAGAGAGAGAGAGAGAGAGAGAGAGAGAGAGAGAGAGAGAGTTGGACGGATGGACAGCAAAGACAAAGACTTGTATGAAATTCTAATTTGTCACTTTTCTTCAGGAACACTTTGATTACAACCGGTCGTCTTGATATCGGTCCTGACGTGATATCTCTGCAATTAAATCCACGACCTGCGAAACTGACTCATCCTCTTCAGCTGATATTCGAAGCCTTCGATGTAAGCAAAACAACTATCAAATTCAGCGAATATATTGTATGTTCATTCTCTGCCACTATGTAAACCCCTATCGGATATTCAAAGAAAAATCCACATTTTAATCTCGAGCATCAAATTCAAGCAATTATTGTGTTCTATGCGTAAAATTATGATATACTTTTTGAAAAGTTATTCATGCTCAGCAGTTCTATGGTTAAATACACAATTAGTGTTATATAATGTTTCCAAAAAACTCGTCATTGAAAGCTATTTAATTTTCACTGGATTGCTGTTTGTGATTGTTTCCTTTTGTCATTCAGTGCGTACAAAGAAAATAGTCTTTGATACGAGCAGTGGAAAATCGCTATTTGACACAATTTCTGCAGCTGATGTAATTCTTTTCAAATATTGCTGATTTCAGACCCAGTACCATGCACCGCATTGTAGTTACTGGGAACTGAATGCAACGTAAGTATAAATTCAACTTTAGTCATATTTAGTCATCTAGACGTCTTTATAATTGCCATACTTTCAATACATTAGTCACAGCTGATTTTATTATTTTCAACTCTTTATTCAGCAACTCGGCATGGTGAAAAACTATTTGTAATTGAGGAAATAGGTTTAAATGGTATTCGAATTAAAAAAGGAACTATTTCAATGTATCCCATCTTTTAGTACTGCTACCTATACCTTTAAGATTTCCCCTACTGGTTTTTTTTTTTAATCAAATTAGCTTTTCATTGTATTCCAGTTATTATTGTTTATCTAGCTTGATTAGCAATATTTGCGATATCAAATATCTATAGTCAAAAAGTGAGGACGAGAGTAATAAAGAATTAAAAGGAACTATATTTGTTATATTATTAAACTTATAATTATGAACAAAACGCTTGAGAAACTCTAACGAAAAGCAACAGTAGAGTGTTATGTTTGTTATTTAATGTTGTTTTCTGAACACTTGATTCAAATGTAATAATCTAGGCATCGAATGTGTAGACTGTAAAATCTGGTCGCATACAGTGATGCTTTTTTATATTTTAAACGTAAATTTTTAGTGGCACCGGAGAAGGAGCCTGGTCAAGTAAGAATTGTTTTCTTGTGACACAGAATTCTAGTGGCTTCGTGTGTGAATGTAATCATCTTACCAACTTTGCTATTCTCATGACCACGTATGAGGTATGTATCTATCTCCGCGACGTTTTTTCTCATTTGAGTTCGGAATAACTTACAATTGTGTATTGCATCTAATCTACATAGAATGTATTAATCAGATGAAATGTTGTACAAACAGAATGCATTTGTGTACTCATACATGCATTTGTGAATATGTACATACATTTGTGTAAACGTAAGTGCATTTGTGTACACGTACGTGCATTTTTGTACACATACATGCATTTGTTTAAACGTACATTATATTGGTGAACACATACTGCACTTATGCAGTTTTGTTGCATCCTTGTGAGCGATGTGTTTGTACACAGGTACAATGTATTTTTCTTTCTTACTTTAAATACGACAAACCTTTTCGCGAAACGTTTTTATGCCAAAACTCTAATATGCTATCTTTTATTATATACACTTATGGGTCTTATTAATATACAAACGTATGCGACCTACGATTTATTTCGATTCAATGATGCACTACTGCTTGGATCTGAATATAATACCCAATAAACAGGTGCGAATTTCGATCATTATTTATGACATCAAGTTTCGTGTTGAAAAGAAAGCTATAACTGTAAATGTTGCGAACATAAAGATTCGAAACAATACGCCGTTATTAAGAACAACCGAAATGTTATATCCAAAATTATGGATGAGACTAACGTGGTACTAAAATTTCAAACTAGTATAGAATTTAGAGAGGAGATTAAGTAAATGTGTATACAGTTTAAAAGTATGGCCATAAACGCGAACAATCACGTACGGACATACTTACACCAACTTATAAAGAAAATAGCACACCCTTACTATCCAACACTACATATGCAATCAAAACGTAGGAATGAACGAGGGATATATGGACAAACAAAACCATGCCCTCACTATCCAGCCCCCTTCCCCCGTATACAAACTCATTTGAAAGGGACAAAGCGTATATAGTTACTATCACGCATAATTAAATAAAGATGAGTTATCTACTATCCAAGAGCCGCAAATATACATGTAAACTCACGTGAAAGGGTTGTAGGGTGTGCAGTGGTGAAGGATCCTTGCAAATATACACACATTTTATTATATAATTCTAACCCTTGGAAACAAGAGAACAGTTATCCTACAAGTTCGTGAAAACTCATTCTTACAAACAAAACAGTAGAGAAAAAGGAGATAGGTAGACTAACAAACACACATTCATGCTATCCAACACCTCACACTTACTCGTGTGAAAGGGGATAACGTTGCTACACATAATTATAATTCATCTCACAATATATATAAACAATAATAATAATAATCATCGTCGTCGTCTCGTTGTCGTCATTATATAACGCAATTGCTACCAGGATGATTATAACGGCAGCCGAGGTTGACTCGGAAGGGACGAAAAGAAAAGATTTATTGCCCATGACGAAAGATCCAAGGTTTAGTTTAGTGGACTTCTGTTGAAAATAACAGTTCATTTGAGGGCCACTCACACCACCAAAAATGAAATATAACTCCATCATCTCCAAATCACAACACATGTCCTTCAAAAGTGCATGTGTGTGCCGTTTATATAATAATAATAATAATAATAATAATAATAATAATAATAATAATAACAATTATTATTATTATTATTATTATTATTATTATTATTATTATTATTATTATATTTTAAGTTTCACTTACTTTCGATACATTCTCGCCAATAAAAATCAAAATGATATAATTTTAAAAATTTTATAAAAGTCCATTGTTGTCTTGTGTATACCTTGCTTCGAATCACCTATAGGATATGGGTTTTGTGCTCGTTCTTCGGTTGAATTCTCTTTACCTCATTTTTATCTTTCTTTACTTTTCTTGGACGTACTGGATACTAAATACACCAATGTCCTTGTTCATTACACAATATACATTTGTCTTTACTTTTTCCTCAGAACTATTTTCCCCTTTATCAGTATATTCAGCATTCTAGAACCCAATGTCCTTTCTTGTGACATATTTAATGGGATCTTCACTTTTATCAAGAGAAGAGTTGTGTTTTCCTTAGAGGGTCCAATGAGCTCTTTTCAATTGGTGATAGAGTGATTTCAACCACGTTCTTGTTGCCAAGCTTCTCCTCGGTACACAGGATTGCACCGCAGTGGAGAATAGTTCGCAAAAGCGTAGTTTTATGGTGATTTTTTTCTGTGCAAAATCGTATATTGCGTCCAAGAACTTAAGTTTAGCTGTATTCACAGTGCCAAAACACGATTTACTGACAGGAAAATAATCAGGATGCACATATCCTTGGGAAACGGGATGGGCATTCCATCCGATATCCTTAGCAATAATTGTTGAATATACTTTAAGAAAATTACCCTCAGCAATAGAGCAGAAGTACTTCCAGTCATATTGTACTCCACCGCATCCAAGTACAAAAACATGGAATTGAACCTGAAGAATTTGCTGTTGTTGGCAAAGTCATTTGTTGGAGTGAGATCTATGTTTCCACCCAGATTATTAGACAGACTGAGAGCAAATATGAGTAACAATAGTGCGCTGGAGAATTCCATATTTAGTCGATGAGAGGGTGAATGGTAGTTGGTCCGTACACGTATGTTGGTTTTGAATAGTGCCTCACAAAACTGATCGTTGAAAACATTCAAATTGTATCGATGAGATCTCAAGAATTAAAATAATATCCTGCAGGACTTCTAGTGTCATTGGGGTTTGGTGGCAGCTGGTATATTTTGGGTGAAATAGAGAATCATTTATTTCCATGTGTTCTTATACCTGTCTTTTTGGTATGTCTAAGACAAAAGTACTGTGTTGTCTGGCGATATTCAAGACATAAATATGATGAATGACTTCTACCGAAACTGCCTCCCAATGAACTCAGTGGTTTAGTTCTATGGCTTGATGAATTTCGTCATGAAAAAAAGTCATTTCTTTTGAGAAACACGTCCAGAGACTTGTCTCAACGTAGAGTTTTCAAAAACTGATTATTCATAATTCAGTTTTTCTTGTCTTTGGAAGGTCACCTGATGCCACAGGAAAACGGTTTCCAAATTAGTATACGTATGTTGGTTTTGAATACAATTTGAGGAGATAATTGTTTTTAAATCAATTTAATTTTTAATGTTTAAAGTATAATTAAATATAATTGCAAATTAAATTACAGCCTAGAACTACAGCCTAACATTAAAAATTCATATAATAATAATAATAATAATAATAATAATAATAATAATAATATAATTGTTATTACTATTATTATTTACAATTAAAAACCAATAATAATTCAAAAACAACATACGTATAATACTTTGTGAATACTTCAAAAATAATTTGAATACAGGTTTGTATTCAAAACCAACATACGTGTACGGACCAGCTACCAATTTGTAACGGTTTTAGAGGTTTGCTGTGGCTCTAGTGTTTGTGACTCAATTGGTGTGGATATCCTTGTTGTTACTACTTTGGATATATTTCACCGATGGATTGGTGAGAAGGTATTTAGTTCAACAACTGAGTAAAATAATACACGGTTGAATATCAGTGTCACAATATACCACGAAGATCTGACATCAAAAGATCATTTTATTTTTAGGAACTCATTTCTAATGTTACAATCTACTTGCTGTTTTATTTCCGTTGCTCCTGCAGTGATATAAAGAGGGTTCAGTGCTTAACGGTATGTGAACGAGTTATAAGGATTGAAACTCATGGATATCCTATTACAATAGGTTTGGACTTCTTCGATGCTACGTTTTCCTCATTTCCCGTGTTCTTTGGTCGAAAATGCTTGCGCTATCGTATATCCATTCATATTAAATTGTATGTATTGTTTGACTGTACAAACGTAGGTGCGAATGACTTTCACCAATCCCGTTTTCGTCTACAGTTTATTGGTAAGAATATGTGTTATTCTAAAAGCATATGGCTATCATCCCTGTTTTAGACAGCCCTGCCTGTATTTCTTCGTAGGGCTCCATCGCTGTTACACATCCTACAGCCCTTTCACATGATGTTGTATGTATTTATGTGATTGTTGGATAGTATATTATCCGTCTTTATTTGTAATTATCTCCGATTACAACTATATACTATTTGTCCCATTCAGATACGTTTTGTAAGCAATTATGTTGCTGCTAGGTAGCAAGAGTATGGTTTTGTTGTCCATAAGTAGATGCGAGTGACCCCATGTATCCCTTGTTCCCTCTTATGTTTTGTTTGTATATGTGGTGTTGGATAGTAAAGGAGAGAGAATTTATTTGTCCGAAGTAGATATCGGATCCTCAACTATCTTTTCGTTAACTGTTCTAATTGTAAGTGTGCCTTTGATTGTAAAACTGTCTGTTCGTTTTTCAATACGTAGGTTTCGTGACACTGTGCTATCCCCTTTTCATATTCTGTTTTGTTTTGTTTTTAATGGTTGATGTTAGGCTGTAATTCTATGTATTTGTGACTATTATATAACCTTCCCACATTAAGTTTTATTTCATTATTTTAAAAAATTCGTTAGGTGTGTGTTGGTGTTTAGAGTCTCAGTGGGTGATGGGTGGTCATTTGGTGTTAGTCTTTAGCACTCTAAATGTTGCTTTCAAGAGTGAAGCATGTGCTAATGACCTAGGCTTTTGCTAAACCCCTTTGCATAATCAACTAAGTTTCTGGAAATGTAAATACCTCCCATAATTGCAAATCTCAGTACAAAATGTCTTCAATGTTAAATTCTTCTATGTTTTCCTGTCGTTTTTTCTCCACCTTACAATTTTTCATTTTTTTACGATTACAAAACATTCGGGGATTTAAAAACAATTATCTTCGCTAAATTCCTAGTTGTTTTGGAATAATAACTATTAGTTTGAGTCGTAAACATTGTTTTCAACACAATTTTCTAGCTTTTAGTCTCCACTAAATTCTGTGTCGGTTTCGAAATATTAGTATTGTTATGAGTTGTTTCTCATAATTATTGCTAGTTTTAATATCAATACAATAGAGGCAAATTTATCGAGGCCCCACATAATCCTAGGCATCTTTTTTCTTTATGTATAAATCTCAAATATATGAATCTAACCACGAGACACGATAATAATACTAATGACGTCATTTCCTCTGTTTTGTTTGCAAAAGAGTGAGTGTTGGATGGTGATAGTGATAGATTATCTGTCTGAAATTAGGTGTTAGTCCCATTTACTTTACTACTTACCTTACCTTTACCTTTTCGCATTTGTTTGTAGGTGAGTGTTAGTCAGTAGATTGTGGTTTCTGAAGAGCAGTTGTGGGTACTAGTAAGTAAGACTTGGTGTTGGCCAGGATATGTGGGAGTTGATCAGCAATAAAGGCTAGGATCAGTTAAGATGGGTGCTGATCAGTAGATATTGGTATTGGTTATTAGGTGTGGGTGCTAGTCAGTAGGCGCATGCGTTGGTAATTAAGCTTAAGTATTGGTCAGTAGGTATGAGTACTGGCCAAGAGACTTTATGTTAGCCAGTTGGTGTGGGGATTGGTCAGTAAGAATGGGCGTTTGTGACTTGCTGGTCAGTAGGTCTCGGTGTTGGTCAGAATATGTGAGAGCTATACAATAGCACTGGGTGTTGGTTAATAGATGTGGTTGTTGGTCAGTGGATGTGAGAGTCAGGAAGACAGCGTATTGGTTACTAGGGATGGATGCTAGTTCGTAGATACTAATGCTTGTCAGTAACACCTTGCATTTATAGTAGATATAGGTGTTTGTTAGCAGACATTGATGGTGGCCAGTAGGGCTGGGTGATGGTCAGTAAGACGTGTGTTGCTCTGCAGATGTCAGTGTTGTTCAGTATCCAATATCATGTGAAATTCCCGTTGTCTCCATAATACCATCCAAGTTTAATCTAATGGACATTTATAACTTTATATTTTACAATTTGCCTCGTACTGAAACCCAATATTAATCATATGAATTTATGTTAATCTCCTCATATCCCGGGAGCGCCATTTTTTCTGGAAAGCAGTCACAATGCTAATTCCACCACCCCCACCCCCATTGGCCCAGATCGCTCCCCGTCAAAGCTTATCATGGTCATTAATATATTTTAGATTCAGGCAACCGACCATAACGTTCAGTTAAGTATCATCTCTGCTGTTGGATGTGCTGTTTCTATAACATGTCTGCTGCTGACGATATTCACGCACCTGCAAGTTTGGAGGTAATTTGAGGCCTTGCTCTCCTATTTCATACAGCCTACCTACATACAGTCATATTTATTTACATCCATAATGCTAATACATAAATAAATACTTACATTAGTACACTAATTTAATTTTGATAAAGATAACAAAGAAACTCAAATTATATTCACATTTTCTGAGCGAACATATTTTTTCCGATAAAAATATGCAAGACCACATATGTGGAGATATAACAACACTGAACTAAAAATTGAACCGTTTCTTACGAAAGAAAAACGTTAATTTGAGGGGGGGGGGGGGGCTTAAACACAAAGAATGGCCCATGCCTGCAATTTATCTAATTTAATTGTATGTTGAGAAGAAATAAATTTTTAATGAGTTTGACATGAAAGCAATAATGTCAGCCTCAGGAGATGATGCCTATATGTTTACAAGTTTGGACAGGATAAAAGTGTGTTCAAAGGCAATTCTGTTAGGGACTATCATTCCATAGAATAAAATGACTGATATGATCATTTTGAACATAAAATGATATACGTCAATTTTCAGGAAGATTTTAAGATTGCATTTAATGACTAGAACATATATATATATATATATATATATATATATATATATATATATATATATATATATATGTATATGTATATGTATATATATGTATAGGAAACATCAATATCCCAGTAGCACCTCTGGTTTAAACAGTGCTCCATGAAGAAAGAATCATTTTATAAACCGTCTGTTACAAAGAACTGGCACACATTTAAGCAAAGTCAGTTAATGTAGGAGTTGTAAACGGCAAGGATGAAGAAGAATCATTACAACGGGCACAGTATATAGATACATATTTTGAAGAGACAAATTTTTTCGTAACTTTCGTTCAATATGTAGTAGCTGAAATTAAACTACGGAAATAAATGTTCTTATCAATATCTGAAATGGGTTGTAGAAGAGAAAACGTGCCCAGAGATGCAACCAGTTGTAAAATGCTATAATTTAGGAATGAATAATTTATAGGTAAAACATGAAACGAACACAAGTGGTATTTCATAAATATGCAAGAATAAAATGATATTACAGAAGAGGAAATGAGCACAGTGCAGAAGAAATATACACAGGGTTATATGCATCTCTTGAAATGGAATAAATACAGTCCCACTGTGTTTGCCCAAGAAAAGCCAATTTCATATACGAGGTATATGTGACATTTGTTCAGAAAGTTAAGTTCTGAATAGCGCCAAAGGCACACGCACCCTTGCATAATCGAAATAACGCCTTAGTTAAAGGATAACTCTTTCTAGTTGCTAACTGACTTTCGATTGTTTCCTTTTTAAGTCTGGAAACTTACCCTTGTCCTGAAGGATTAAAATTTAAAACTCTTGATATAAGGCAGCATTTTATCTTATATATGACGTTTGCACAAAAAGGGCAGACAACCCAAAGTAAATGCAACGCGTTGGTGCAACTATATAGGAACGGGGCTATTCATCCAGCTCCATCACCCAGATAATCTGTGTGACTAGTGCTCCAGTTCCAGCACCCCACTCCATCCCCATCGAGACGGCAAGCGAATGTCACAACCTGAGCCATTGCTTGACGCGCATAAGATCATATCCTAAACGGAATTCTCGAGGATTATTTAATTAGCCAGCCTCAGAGGCCTATTCCAACACCATGAATCGGCAACTGGGCTTTTCGGAAAGACCACCGATAGATGAGTTAAAGGCTACGCTAATAATTCTGATTAAAGTATCATTCAGAAAATGTTGCTATTCGTATGTATTCGTCCGATCTGATGGAGCATCCTAGGAGCTACTTTGATAGTATGACATTGTGGTCACGGGACTTCCGCAACTTGATCAAGAACATCTATTTTAATACATTCAAGTGCACCTAAAAATATTATAAATTGTAATATATGCGGTTTAGTGTTTGCTTGTAATAGATGCAATAGTTATTATGTACTAAAATGTCATTTACAGCCATTTCATTTATTCGATTATGTATTTACAACATTCAAAGGTTGTTTTGTCTTGGTTATTATACGTTATCGTAAATTCTCTGTTGTTTGCAGATATGTAAAGTCTCGGAAAACTTGCATTGTATTGAACATCTGTGTAGCGCTTATCTTCTCCTACGGGATATTTCTGGCGGGCGTAAACCGAACCGAAAACAAGGTAAGTACTGATGTGAACATAGAGCAAACAAGATGATGGGTGTCTGTAGCTGCAACGCCGTACCACTCAAGGAGTCGCTCAATTAATTATTTCTATGGTTTACTTTATGCACTACAACTCAGTAGTAATATTTTGGCTCTCTATGGAGAGACAACTACTTCTCCAGAAGCCTATATCTGGCTCTGGTTGCAAATGCATGACGATGAAAGATTATCGAGCTACCTAAGTTAAGTTCCTAACATTCGTATTATGAAAAATATTTCTCACGGAAATATTTCAAAACGTTGTTTATACATGAGATGCAAATATTATTCATTTCTTCTGTATATCATTCAATGATCTTTCTCAGTCATTGACTTTCATCACACAGCCACCTTCACTTTGTTTGCTTGGTCAGACAAAATGTCCACTTTCCTGAACTAAATGATTTGGTAAATTCATACATGTATACTAACGTGGCTTTTTTTATTCCTTTAATCCTGTGACTAAGCAAACAAAAACCTGCCAAAATTAATCTTGATGAAATGTCATATAAATGTCACTGCTATTTATTAGTCACATAAGCCATTGGGAAAATAAGTACCATCGACTAAAGATTACATTACCTGTATGAATTAGAATTTGGAACCAACGCTATGTTTTGCATAATTGACTGAAACGTGCTAATGAAGTAATATCACACGATACGCTTTTAGTAAATAAAGACCAATCCAAATGGTACAATTTTGAAATAATTCTCCGATTCAGATATTCTGGAAATGAGAAATAACACTCTAACGTTACGCAAGTATGGAAAAGGTTTAGATATAAGACCTTTTGTGACTGATATCATCAATTGTACTATATTTTTGGCATTCAAATGATCATCACTAGCCATTATTTATATTTTTTTATTGGATTCCCCGTTTCCTTTTTGATGGAGACGTTCCCGGTTTCCGTACCTTTCTAAATTTGTAATCCTTGCCAGGGATTAGTGTTTATCAGTATTGATGTTCATTTTTGTATAAAATACAATAAAAGAAAACATATGAATAAATTTTCATTTCGAAATTCTTTTCGATGTTTCATAGTATACCCACAACGACAGATTGGAAGAGAAACAAAAATGTGAAACCCCTTTATTATCACTGTCCAGCAATGGATCAACTCAAAGGCCTATCAATTCATCAAAGCTTAAGTCTCGTAGGCGTCCATAATAACAATATAAATCTCATCACTCCTCTTCACTGCCTCTGGAACATATAGACCTTGGCTGCAGCTCCCCATTTTTCACGAGCATTGGTTATTTCTTTTGCTTCCCTCCATGAAATGCGGATGGTTTTATGTTGGGTGACCTGGGTTCTTTGCCGAGTTATGCCTGGTCGTCCTATATATGCACCTGACTTGAGGATTCCAATCCAAGGCAGGGAAGTGATCATGGTGTAGTCTCTCGGCAAGTTATTCCACTCCATCGTCGGCTCGTTAATGCTGTCGGATATTGATTTATATAGTGTTCTGAACCAACTCACGGTTGGGGATTCGGTCTGGCCATCTGATGGGCAGCATCTGTAGAAGACAAGTATTAACGAAGACATGCATGTTATGTTCCAAATATAGTAGCGCTGAGTTAACGTTGGCGTTGAATAATATTAGCTTTGTTTCCATGTGGATCTTTTCATTCTTTTAGACGGGACCGAGAATGATAAATTCATGGCTTACCATGGCAATCCTTGTCTATTCTTCCTGACTTGTTCCCAATGTTGCCAAGATATGTGGATTATCCATCTAAGATAATAGGTACAACCTGCTTTGTACCGACTCACGTGCATTCTGTTTTGTCTTGATCGATCTCCTTGCCGGTGGCTCAGGCCTTTAATTGCCTGTGCTGTAGTGTGTGTCACATTAGTCAAATAGCTTCAGAAAAGTCCAGATCTTTTAGTTTTGTTTAGTTAAGGTCCACTGTATCACACGAGGTTGGTCCATTGTCATCTTTATCACCCAAACTGTCATCACTAAGATCGGTGAAACTGGTCATTCTGGTCTAACGTCAGTCGCAACAGAGGAGTTGAAGAGGAACTGGATAATTCTCACAATCTTTTCTGAGATGCTGTAGTACCTCAAGGTTTTCGAGCTGATGCTTTTATTCGCCAAGTTAATTGTTTTCCTGAAGTTTAAAAAGCTAGATATGCTGGGGTGATTACAAGGACTACTGCTATATGGTATACACGCGACCTCACAGTTCGAGATTCTACTTGTTCCTCTGTTAGCATGGAATCTTCTGCAGTGCTAGGTCTGCTTCTCTCCAAAATCAGCTTTGTGAGAATCTTGTCCGGTACCGCTTTTTTTGTCCCTTATTTCTTGTAGAAGATCAGTCAAGGTGTCCGATGCATCTATTTTGAAAGCTTCGTGTGAGATGCTTGCCTTGCTATAGGCTATACAACTCTTGATTTTCCCGGTTTCCTGTATGATCTCCTTGGTAATGAGTTGTATGATGTGTAGGTTTTCCACAATGTTCCCCTGAGCAAGATCCTGAAATGTTCTTCCACCTACCGAGCTGTTCTTCCGGTTTGCTCTGTATATTGCCATCCTTTCTGTACAGGCATTTCTATGAAGATTTTCCTTCCTGATAGTTGCCGTATAATGTTGTCATCGTGTCCTTTATATTTAAAGATTTCTCTTCTTTCGCGACAGGTTTGTCTGCAAGTTCCCGTTTATCTTTCTCTCGCTGTTGTTGACTTCATTATTCTTTATCTTGTATATCCTCCAGAAGACTCTGTTTCATGCCTCTGCGATGCTCAGTTTAATTTCTCGTCTGTCTCCAATCTTCTTGATTCTATCATTTGTCGGTCAACTCCACAGTTTATGTCTTCTCAATTCTAGCATCTCCCCATGAGTTGCCACTTCTTTCCTATGTAGCTATCATTAAGTTCACTGCAAGTCTAGAATCCATCGGAGAGGAAAATAGCGAACTCCTGCTATTCCTCAACAGTTCTGACATAGAAGAGTCGTATCGCAGATATTCATTTAGTCCAGTATTCTTTATGCTTTTCATTCGGGTCTTCTGTTTTTCCTCCGCCAGCTCATAGTCTAAGCCTATATCTGCTACCCTGCTGCACTACTGGCTCTCATATTCATCAGAGTCTTGCATCTGATTGAGACTGCAAGGTGTTCGAATTCTCAATTGCTGAATCTGGTAAGTGCCATGTAACTTTGTGGATCGTACCATGCGAAAAAGTGTCCAGCCAGTCATAGGGTCGTTCAGCAGAGAAAGTCAGCAAAGAGCTCTCCGTTGTCATTTATATATCCTATATCCTCTGCAACCATGGTGAGTTCCCGTCCGAAGTTTTCGATGCCCAATTTTGTATTCATGTCGCCGATCACAAATGTGAGATCGCTCTTTGGTACTATGCTAGACAGAGGCAACAATATAAATGCATTGCGTTTTGTCTATATGCGCTGTCACGAAGGAGATAATCTCGGAAGAATACGTTCCGAGACTCTGGAAAGTAGAAATGATTATCTTTTGCAACATCTGAAAGATGTACAATTCTTGATAAGTCTCCTTCTGCGACGAAGGGTCAATATTCTACGCTAGATATGTGACCCTGTTGCTAACAAACCATAATAACACGCTCCCGTCATGGAGAAAATTTATCCCCGTAGAAATCTGGCCCGTCCTAAAATGATAACTACATGTGCTGTGCAGCGGCTCAATGTTGCAATCCTTTGGATGATGTTGTTTATTGTGAATTCAAAATCTGTTCATATAAATTGTATATTTCCTCGACGCATTTACAATTCATTTGTTAACCTATTTAACATGCCATTTAATATGAATATTATCGGGGTTATTAAAGCTATTAAGACTTGCATGTCTGATGTATTTTGAAAAGTATTGCACAGTAAGGATATAACTGAGTTATCATGCCTTTACCACAACTGTGACTAATAGGAAATTTTAATCAAATTGATAAGCACTATTGGAATGTGAAACCTTCATGTAAGATTATTTAGACCTTTGCGGCTAAAACACAAACCTTAATGCTTTGACTCTCGTGGATCTATCCATCGCCCCTTTAGAAATTGGCTATAGGAATTGTGCGTCACACGTTCAAGATGATTAGTGTTTTAAAAGTGGTTTGAGAGTTTTGTGTTTATTTATTTATGTCTTAACCTTCTCTCTCGCATGACTTTGTCTTCACATCACACGCATATGCATGCAAGCACGTGAATTGTAATCCATGAAAGATACCACCTGGCACCCACTGCAGAGGAGAGTCATGTAGGGTAAAAGTCTGACCTCGATCAGTAACCAACAATAAACTGCTCTTCTAACACTACTTATGCATACGATCATGAGTTGAATCAAAGCTCGTGTGGTATTACATACACAAACTTTGTATATCAATGTATTACAGGACCAAGATACGCAAACGACTGTAGTTTCCAGTTATCAACACACTGGCTGTTAGACAGCAGGCCAATACAAATTTAGACCTGGCATTAATTCACTCTGTGGTGTTTAATCTGTTATGCTTGTTCTTGTATGGAAATGTGTTAGTCAAGACAAATAGTTTATTTTCGTGCCTATCTCGAAGAGAAATACTGATCCCTTGATTTGCTCAAGCAATATAGAAATTCCGGTTTGTCTGCTTTTCAACACGAAATTGTATTTTTCTTGCCTTCATTCAAGAGCTGGCCAGAATAAAACTACTCTTATTATTTGGCTGGTGAAAGTGCTATCAAATATTTTGAGAGACCTAGAATTAGCATTCCAAGACTACATATGTTTACCATTACACGGGGTCTTTTATGGATACGTGTATAATAAGTCATGAAATAGTAATTCAAAATGGCGTGGATTTTATATTCGCTTGTTATAGGGGGTGCGCACGCATTTTCCCATCAGTCTCTTACCTTTAAGTATAAGATTTTTATTTATATGTTAAGTGTGCGCAGTGGACGAAAGACTTATCAGAATATTGCCGGTTCGAGTCCCACTGGAGCAAAATAATATTTTTCTTCATAATTAACAAGATCTTTATGCTTGAGTTTGTCGTACATGGAAAATGAAGGTTAATTTGATTTGTACCTGGCATAAATAGCCTCTGAATCTCCTAGTATGTCGTTTGGCACGCCATGGGCTCATCTGGGGTTGTAGCCGTTGTCAATGGTATGGACTCCACAAATTAGTTTGACTCCAAGAAGTTGAGGTGTACCATCCTGGAATTGCTAGCGTGACTAAAACTTCAAAGATACTAATTCACAAAAAAATGGAAACTTGCCATTATAAATACTGTAAACGACATTTGTTCTAGCTACGTACTGGTGTAGGCGCTTGACCATCACGTAATCATCTCTGTCGATCATGCGGATACGCTCACGAGTATTATCTTGCGTGCCGGCCAAGAATTACCAACGCAAGGGTTGTAGAAATACCCGATGAGGAAACACTTGAAAATATCGCAGGAATAATAGCCAGGATTGAAGCGGTTGCAGTTTATGATCAGGGTTAAGTAAAATACCAAAATAATTTATTGACTGAATTTGCAATTAGAGAAAGATTTTTCCTAATATACCAGTGCGCCAAACTTGATTGAACTGAGGCAACTCTCACGTGAGCATTCTGTATGAAGAACCAAGCATTACGCTAAAAACTGATATACATGCTTTATTACACAACAACATTCTTCGGATCTAGAAGAGCCCATTACTCTGAGAAAATGTCGTAAAGCTGCACCACCATTTTAGATATCCCAATTCCTATACGATCCCAACGAGTTGGAATTGCACCAGTGGTCGAGGATGCACAAGACCATGGTCGTACTAGAGCTGTTATCTCCATTGAGGCTGCTGTGTATGTCCATGAACAAAACTGTAGTCGCCGAATTATGCATATCTTTACTACTGGGGCTACCGTAAAAGCAGATGAATCACAAGTACTCTAATTTTACTTAAATGAATGTAGTGATGATTTACAAAATATCGTGCAATTATCCCGGGAAAGACTTATGGCATCGACGTTACAGCAAATACAGATTTCTGTTTGCATTTGAGTAAGCCACTTAACTATGGCAAGGATGGATTAAAAGTCACAACCTTTGGCGTTGTGGCTTTGCGATGATTAACTTATCGTCTTAAACCGCAAAGAAATCAATTTTATGAATAATGAAATTGACTAAGACACTTTAATACATTGGAAGAAATTACCAACGAACGATCGGGATAGATTCCTAAGAGATACAAGCTGAATGAAGTGCATATTTCCCAAACTTACCACTTCGCGGATCTAACTATTTACCAACATATCTGTTTAGCCGCGGTTAGTGATAAATGTTGAAAAAGATGACAATCAAAATTTTGAATGGGCGATCATATCCGCTCAACATACTCAGAATGATAAAACAGACCAACTGCGCAAAGGTGGGTAATACTTGGTTTAACTCTGTTTAGGTAATATAGGGTTTCCGGTGCAGGTTATTAACACCACGATCAAAATGTTTGAAACAACCCGGGTGTAGTTGTTAATGAGGTCGCTTGGGACAAAGAGGCTATAATCCGCTGAAACTATTCCCGCATGTATAAAGCAAAAATTCACAATGGGCGTATCGAGATTGATCCATTGTTGCTAAGCAATATGAATGGTTCAGTGTTGTGTATCTCGTTGTGTATAGATAATAACCTTTGCTTAATCAACACAGCAAGTATGAGTGTAAAACATTTACATGCTGACGTTGGAAGAGTATATTTAGCACTCAAAAACTGCCTGCTAACTGTGTGGCTTTTTCTGCCGTGGAATCCAGTGAATAACTACAGCGTAAGGTTCTGCCAAAACATGGTCAAACATTCATTTTTTGAAGAAAAATAAAAGTACCTTGTATCATCATTGCGGACTTTGAGGGTTTAAACGTTCCAGTGGAAGATTTCAACAACCAAACATATTCAGTCAAAGTTTGCGGCACAAGTCCTATGAGGATTTTGTTACACAGCTCACATGCAACGGGGGTGGGGGTGGGGTGGGTGGGGGACCTGAACCACCAATGTTATAGCAGTAGTATATGGGGGCGATAGGGCCATCATAATGCCAAAGAAGGAAAAACAGCCTGGGGTGATATGGCCCCAACATTAATTATGGGTCAATAGGAATGCAACAGGTGGGATGACGTCACGGTACTGGAGATTGGTAACAATGTGGCAAGGGGTTAACCTGAATAAGCGCGGCTACTACTCTAGGTAAGGACAAATACAAGAGAAACAGAGACATAGATAAACACAACCATAGATTGATGAACGTCAGTCTATCATACCTAAATTATACAACTGACTAAAAAAAAATTTTTAGGCAAAATAGAGTAAATCTTTTCGAGGCCATTGATTGACCTGTTATATATAAATTACACAGCAACTAAAAACTTTTTAGGCAAGAAAGAATAGATATCTTTTCGAGGTATATGAAGTGACCCTGAAAAAGGCCTATGAGTTCTTCTTCTATTGTCTCCACCTCTTCCATCACGTTCTCACTTTCTGTATAATTCCTTTCTTCTTTTCCTTCTCTGGCATCCAGTCAGGGTGACCCATAGCTCTAAACTTTTCCTGTACCTTGATCCAGTTATTGTTCAATCTCTCAAACTCTTCTTTTCTCTTTATGTTTTCTTTGTCCTTTCTTTCTTTTGCCCAGGTCTCTTTAATCTTCTTCACTTCTTCCAATACCCTTTTCATCTTGTCTTCCGCTTTCTTTAACTCCTCTAAGCCCCATTTGACAAAAGACCACTCTGTCAAATTAAATATCTCTTGCAAAAAACACCTCACATCGATGACAACATCAAGGGCTTGCTTCAAGGTGCCCACTCTCACATATTTAGGATGGATGAAGTCTCTTAACTCGTCTACTTCCTCCTCTATCATGCCTTGCAACAGATCCCTGGCTACTTTCAGTCTGATCGCAAAGTTTAGACTGCCTGGGAACCTCCATTCCTGTTGAAGTCTTTCCACTACATACGCTCCATCCACCAACCAGAACCAACTATGTCTTAATTCGTTAAATACATTCATCTCTAATGGTGTTGACTAGTCAAGGCGAGTAGCCAAACTGACAAGAGCTCCGCTTTATATCCGTGGAGCACGGACGTGAAGGAAAACACCCCTTACATTCACTTCACATATTATCTACCATCCACACAAACGGGAAGAGAAGAAAAACACACCATACTTACTATCCACACAAACGTACGAGAACGCATAAAACACACAAACTATACCATTCACACAAACGAACGTGAATGCATAAAACACACACACTATACTATCCACACAAACGGGAAGAGAAGAAAAACACACCATGCCTACTATCCACACAAACGATCGCGAACGCATAAAACACACCATACTTACTATCCACACAAGCGAACGTGAACGCATAAAACACACCATACTTACTATCCACACAAACGGGAAGAGAAGAAAAACACACAATACCTACTATCCACACATACGAACGCAAATGCATAAAACACACCATACTTACTATCCACACAAACGGGAAGAAAAGAAAAACACACCATACTTACTATCCACACAAACGTACGAGAACGCATAAAACACGCCATACCTACTATCCACATAAACAGGAAGAAAAGAAAAACACACCATACTTACTATCCACACAAACGTACGAGAACGCATAAAACACACACACACACACACTATACTATCCACACAAACGGGAAGAGAAGAAAAAACACAATACCTACTATCCACACAAACGTACGAGAACGCAACACACACACACACACACACACACACACACACACACACACACACACACACAAAGGAGTGAGTGTTTAAAGTCACACTATTCTACGTTCACACAAATTGGCAACTTGAATAGGTCCCTTTTCTAGAGATCTGGTTATCCCTTAGAAGGGCTGTTTTTTCCTTCTTAGAACTTCAGATGCACCTGGCTAATGGTGACATCTCCCTGGTCAGGCACCACACACGCATCTCCTACTCCAATCTTATTCCCAATTCACATTTGTGATTCGGAGTACAGAGGCCTCTTGAGTGGCTTCAGCACCCCAATCATCCGTCTCTGGGATAGTGAAGTCTTCCCTCCTTCTTCCATACCATACAGTCGATGATGAAGGAGTGGTGCTGGTAGTGGTTGTTGTATTAGAAGAGGTTGTGGTGCTGGTAGTGGTTGTGATGCTGGCTGTCGTGCTGGTACTGTTCGTGGAGGCGCCCTCACCTCAGGCTTGACCTCGCACATTGGTCTTTGCATGAGGTGAGGCAAAATCCCTCGCTTCTTTTCCTTCTCTTCATCTTTCTTTTTTCTTCTCTTCCTCCTCCTCTATCCTGGCTTCTTCTGCAACGGCCTCCATGGCCAGCTCGTCCAGGAGGTACCTGGCATACTCCAGATGCATTTGAAGTTCTAAAAATTTGGCGATTCTGCTACTCATATTCAATGTTGACGTGTCAACGTAGGTAGCCAGACTGACGAGCGCTCCGCTTTATATCCGTGGAGCACGGACGTGATGGCAAACATCCCCTAGCACCAAAACATGCCATCACATCAAGCGCGGACTTAAAAGAAACACTTACGTTCACTATTTTACTTACAAACACCGACATATACTATAGGACAAGATAGGGAAACGAAGTGTGCATTTTTACTGACAAAAGAAACGAAGTGCTTAGAGACACACTTCTATTTTTTTTAACATTCAAACACATTTTTTTAGCAATTGAATTAGTATGTCTTTTCGAGAGTATTGGGGTAGCCCTGAAAAGGGCTGTTTTTTGTTGACGAGGAGTGATGGCAATCTTGTATTGTCTAAGATTGAGTCTCCGTCTGGTGGCAGGCTTTCCTATACGATACGGTCTACTTCTGCAGAAAGAGAAGGATAACTCCTTGGTGTCTACTCGACAGTCGACAAAACCTCTGTCTGGTTCCTCTTGCTGCTGTTGATGCTGCTGCTGTTCTCTCAGCTTCTGAAGTCTATACTTCTCTGTCCATTCTTCTTGTTCTTTTCTCATTTCCTCTCTGAAGACCACTTCTATCAGGTCTTGGGCTATTAATAACATTCTGACATTCTCTATCTCTTCAGGCTTCGGTATTAGGTTTAGCCTGACACGATGTAAATTTACGTAACCTTCGTTCAGCTTGGCTAGCCTGGAAGCCATCTTCGTAGGTTGACGAGTCAACAGTGGATGGCCAGGCTGGAGACCGACCCGCTTTATATGGTTCAAACGCGGACGCGATAGAAAACATCCCTACTCGGTTTTGATGGGTCGGAACGCTATGATAGCGAATGTCATGGTGAGGGATAGAAAGAAAGTCAAAGAGCATTTGTAATGATAAAGTGTTTTTGAAAACAAACGACACATACTTTTTCAAAATGCAACATTTTGTATCCAACAAACAACTAACCACTAACAATTAGCATCAAACAAATCAAACTATTTTTGACAAGGTTGACAACATTGTGAAATAATGTGAGATTTTCACTGATGAAAGTCGTGAGGCCACTGATGTACACTACGTTTCCTAGCTAAAGACAAAAGATAGCCATAATGGACTCAAAACCATCGATCTACTTTTCATCGTTTCTAGAAGAGTGACGATCAAAATAAGTCACTAAATGTTCTAAAGAATGTCCAAGACTGCGTTGATGAAGAAAATACACACAATATTGTCCACACACCATGGAATCTGTGCCTTGTAATTTCAAGTTATTGAATCGTGTCGTCTGGGCATTTCTTTTCATAAAGTCAGTGAAGTCGTCTTTCAAAGGGGGTAATCCATACGAATCAAAATATTCCACACAACCCTATTGAGGGAAGTAGACGGCGACACAAGGAGGTCCTGGGAGATGACTGTCGTCCGTGTTGATGATATAAGCTTGATGGTCTTGAGGTTTGCGATGAGGTAGTTCATCTTTAGCGCACACGACAGGAATCCAAGAAGAAGTGTACGAACTGTTGTTCAAAAGGTAATAAAGTTCCCAGGTATCCATTTTTTTGTTTTGTTGTCTTTTTTCACAGGTAATGATAAGTCATCAATTCAATTCTGACTTTTTGTTTGAAAATCTTTGTCAAGTAACCGTTTCTTTGTTTCGTCTCTTTACTCTGGGCTAAGAGAGCTTCGATGCGATAGATCTCTAGGGTAGACAATGGGGGGGGGGGGCCGCATTGATTACGCAAGCCTTTATACCACTCATTCAATACTGCTTCTTCCGAGATGTGACTCCAAGCGTCGTCCAGATACTCGTCCAATTTTTTTTCTTCGCTCATCATCAGAGATTTATCGTGCTGAATTTGACTGGGATGATCGTTTTGACATCCATAACAATATTTCTTGGTCAATTCCGTAATTTTATGCGCCAGGTGTTTGGCAAAACAGGACAATAAATGTTGTTTTTGTTATGGCCATCTGGACATGACCACCTCGTCCTCTTCGTCTCGGTCTTGGGGTTCTGCTTTCACGGTATCCTCCCATTCCATTTCCAAAGATTCTCTACCGCTCAAAGAGGGATAAGAGTCTTCCATTATTTCTAATAGTCTAGAATGACTTCTCTCAAACTGTTGATTTCTATGGTATTATCGAATTCGACATACAGTATGACTTTCACCGTCTCGGTGAGAGCTTCTGCAACTCAAGTTCCACACGCAGTTGACCGGATTTTATAGGGTGGAAATGTCCCTCGTCGCTGCCTTGTTCTGGAGTGAAATCAAAAGCCCACAAAGTGTAACCTCTTACATAATCTTCGTACGAAATACCGTGACTGGTTTTGGGTGCTAGTAGTCCCGTACTTTCGTACAGGGACAAGTACGATCTCAAGTAATTCTTCTGGGCAAAGTTAGGTTAGAAGGGTCTGGTACACAAGGTCTTGCCATCGCGACTCACTTCGATCTTGGACACTCTGTAGTGCTTAAACTGGAAGGGATTTTGATAGTGGGCTCCGTTGAGGGATGCATAACTGACGATGCCAACGATTAAACGTTTGGGTAACTGTCCTTGGAACAGATGATCTTCGATCTTGGATCGGAGTCCAGCAGCAATGGTGAATGTTTTCACTTCTACGCGTCGTATCGGATACTTGGCGGTCGCTCTGCTCAACGTATGACTGATGTCGTTTCCCGCTTTAGGTAAGACTTCTACGCAGCGCACGTAAAGTCTGGCTTCTTGGATGATGGTTTTGTACTCGTTGGCATGAGCCATCAAATGGAAAGCGACACTGCTGAGATTTAGTCTCAGGCGAATATCCACTCCGTTGAGCAAATACTTGTCTTACAACCACAAGTCTAAATGCAAACGATCCATCAGTTCTAAACTACGGCCTTGCAGGATTTTCTTTCGACGGTCGTTAAAGCTCACATTGTGAGGACTGTCATCGGCTGTCAGGACTGTGTCGTTAAACGTGTCCTCGCCTGCGGTGTCAGGTTTTCATACCACGCAAGCATCCAGATGAGTGTCCTTGGCCTCTTTTCCGTACGTCAAGAGATTATCCAGGTACGCTTGGTAAGGGTAGATATTCATGCTACTGCTGAGTTTGTTATTCAAGAACAAATCCACTTCGCTGAACAAGGAATGCATGAAATTGTTGACGGGAGCTACTCTAGCATCGGCTCCCGAATTGGTGTTGTCCGTTTTGATCACTTTGAGTTTCAGATGCAAGTAACTGCTATTCAAATCGATGTAATCATTGTCCTTTTATTTCAAACTCGATGGGAGCTGAATCCGTCAAAGAGGAGACGGGATGAAATTCGCCCCATTGGGATTCTTGCATCATCATCATGGTGGGTGGCATGACGAACAGATCTAGCTCCGACTTGGAACAGGCGCAAGACTCTCGGTGCATGATTCTCTTTCTTTCTCTGATTTTTAATAATCAAAAACGTCTAAGTCTCGGACGGTTTTTCTTTTCTTAGTCTTTCTAGCTCTGAGAGTGTGAAGTCCTCTGAAGGGGTGTTTTCGTCGTCTCTTTCTGCCTTGTCCTTGCTGTGGCGTCAGGGAAGTAGGAATGCCTGACTCGGCAGCGCCCAGGTCCTTTATAGGAGGTTCTCGTCGGCCCAAAATGTCATTGCCCGTTTGAAGCAAGACATTTTTACCTGCTCTCAAGAAAGCTTCTTTGGGATTTTGTTTGTCAATATTGACATTTTGGAGAAATTTTTTACCTTGCGTCAACGCGGCATCTTTTAAGGCGTGGAATCCGCGTGTCACCATTGGTTTCAAAACGGGAGCCACCGAACGAGAGGCTCATTTTAGCATATCTCCTAAACCATGTCCTCGCTGTCGAGAGACTCCTTGGTACACAGGATACATGACTGACAAAAAGTTAGAGTAATCGTTTTCGAAAATGGAGTTTCACTGTGACTTTCCCTTTGGTGAATGAAATATTTTGTCCCAGATCTCCTTTTATAGTAATGCTGACAGTGTCGAAATACGACTTACTGACGGGCAAATAGTGAGGATGTACACATTCGCGGTGAGAGTGATAGGTGTTTTCACCTTCCTCGTCAGCGTTCGTGGCAGAGTCCACTTTGAAAGGAATGACACGCAGTAACGGTACGGAGGTGTGTCCCACCACGTTGTACTCCACTATATCGGAGTACACAAAAATCAAATTCAGTCCTTGGTTCATTTCTACAGGGAATCGAAAATGTTTCGCAAAATCCAAGTTGCAGGTAATGGCTTGTATTTCGTTTGTAATCTTGATCAACTTTGGGTCTCCACCCAAAATGTCATACAATTCAGGACAAAAGGTAATGGCCAATACTTTGTCCTCTGAAAATTTGATTAGTAGGCGTCGAGCTCTTTTGTGGTATTCGAGAGTGACACTTTTTCTGGCTTTCTCCAAAGTTTTACCAAACACGGCATTGAACCTGTCAGCAATGGCGTTCACCAAATGTTGACCACTAAAATAATAGCCTGGAGAAATTTTCAACCGAGAAGTGGTTCGTTTAGTTTTGGGGCCTTGTGATTTCATAGAGTCACTTACAGTGGTGCGTTCAGCAAAGTGTTGTTGCACTTGCTCGTCATGAACTTCTACCATAAAGGTATTTTGATTTTCGACGATGTTTTTGATTTGTGTAGGGTGAATCATTTCCACTAAGCCACTTCCCAATGGGCTTCGTGATCCAATTGAATGGCCTGAGGTAATTTACCGTGTAACAGCATAAGGTGTTCTTGGGAAACACCTCCATGGAACTGTCACTGGGTAGCATTAAGTAAAATTGGTTGTTCATAATTCCAGAGGAGTTCTAGTGTCCGAGGGGTCGCTGGAGGTCAGAGGAGTGTCTAAAAGAGGATGATTAGGGTGACTGTTGGAAGGAGGACTGATATTGGACGCAAGGCTTCCGTTGTTGTTCCCGTTAGAGGAATATTTCATGGACGGATTGGGAAGAAGGTAACCGATGCATCTGATGAGTAAAATGGTCCACAATTGTTTTGTCTCCTGGTTGCAAACTCAAATTGGCAATGGCAGAACCGATGACACAATACACTACAAAGATTTGGCAGAAAAAGACGATTTGCGTTTTAGGCACATGTTCTCCACACTACACCCACACGGGTTGCTTTTGTAGATCTTGCAGAGAAGAACTGGGGGAAGGAGTGGTTATTGTGGTAGGTGAGGCTGTGTTGAAGGGCATGATGGTCACTTCTTTTTATAGCCGATGATTTGCGTAGCGTCGATCCAAGAGTCAAATCTGGGAGGATATCCTTTCCAACGCACTTTGACTTCTTTGACACGTCGTTGTCCCACTTTTTGGGTTCTTCGATCGAGAATGGTTTCGATCTCGTACACTTCGTCTTCATTTTTGGTCACACGTTGTAGCTCGGGCAAGAAAAACGTTCCTTTTAACACTTCCCCGTTCATGTCTTCCAATTTATAGACGGGAGGAAAACGGCCACGCACATGTTCCGTGACAAGAAACAATTCGATGGTCCTGTTGTGTAAGTAACCTTTGTCGAAAGTGCGTTTGGTTTTGCCAATGCGCACCCAATCTCCTGCTGCCAACACTTCACCTTTCTTGGGGACAGTCTTTCTCGGGGACGTACCAAACAGGCGCTCGAAAACGGTCACTTGGTTGTCAGGAGTCACTTCTTGGGGAGCACGTCCGATGCTCCGATGGTAAGATTGGTTGTACGATTGGACTAGGTGTGGCAAGACGTCGGTTCTCGGTGGTGAAAAAAATGAATGTCACGTTTTTTCAATTCTTTTTGGAAAGCTTGGTTTAGAAATTCAGTACCTTTGTCGGTTTGCCATCAATGATTGTGACGACCACTTTGTTTCAACACCAGTTTGAGGGCTCGCACTAACTCACTGCTCGATTTGGAAGTCAATGGCACGACCCAAGCAAATTTGGAAAAGACGTCGATGACACAAAACAAATATTTGTAACCACGATTATAGTTGGCCAAATCAGAGACATCGGCTTAATCGGCTTGCCATTGATAATCGATGTCCTCCACACGGGTACAACTTCTGGAAAATTTTCGTCGAATGGGTTCATGTAAGGTGTACGTGGCATGTTCTTGTAACCATCGTTGCACCTGAGGTAAACGGACACTTTTCAGTCGAGTTTTGGCAGCACGATACAATTTCTGAACTCCTCCGTAACCTGCAGGATGGGATGGATCGTAGTCAATGCTGGCTAACACCTTGTCCATTTTGTTAATACGTGATCCACTCTTCGCTGATGCTACTCAATTTTTCGTCTGGTATTTTCTTGGACTCAATGCTTTACGTGTCCGACGAGCGATAGGTGTCCAGGAGTAAGATCTCTGAACAGGGGTAATCAGTTTTTGTTTCACTTCTGTCTTAGCTGTCTTTTTCTCTTCTGAGGAAGAAGGAGTAGCCATCATCCTTGTAATCCAACCAATTCTGGAAGTAGGTGGAGTTGTTAACTTGCGTACTTTTTCTAGTGGAGTTTGAAACTCTTCTTCTTTATCTGTCTTGATCACTGGGGCTAGTGGTGGTGGTGGTGGTAATGGACTTTTCATCAGAGCCTTAACATCTTTCAGAGTGGGTAGAGCTGAACCGTCTGAAGCTTTCTGATGAAAGAGTTGCAGTCGTTGCAACAGTTGACCGTACCGTTACAATTTTTCCGTTTCTGACAAATCGCTGCGATCCATCAACGATTGCAATTCGTGTTGTCATTGAGACATCAGAGTCAAATGAGGATTGGGAGGTAAATGCGGGGTTCGTTGTGTTTGCCAACGATGGTATTCCATCCATCGTTTGTATGGTACTAAAGCCAATTTTTGTCCTTCCATCGAATTTCAAAGGTCACGTCTGAGATCTTTTGATTCCAGAGGTCCCTTTCATCTTCTTGACCGTTTTAGCTTGGAGCTATGGCGGGTAAAATATTTCCCAACATACCCAACATAGTTCTTGCAATTACATTGGCAAGAAGTCCTAACAGTTGTAAAAATCCTCCGCGTTGCACCAACATCTTTTTCTTTGGACGAATGGGTATTTTTTTTTGGACCATTTGGCGACGAATGTGTCGATGTTTGGCTAAGCATTTTTTCTGATGTTTAGACAAAGGTATAGTTCTTTTCAAGACATTCAGACAACATTCGCTCACAGTATCGATGACGTCTTTGGAGGCGGTTTGAATGAGTTTTTTTCGCATGGGTGGAGAAGTTTTGGACAGGACAGACAACATGTCCCAATGTTTGACTAAACGAGGAGGCAGTCCTTTCCTTTTTTTTCCTTTGAGGGTAGAAGAAGGATGTCTTTTGGGAGGTGACATCTTTGTTGGTTGGTTCGTTAGTTCCAGGGCACAAACCAAACATACAATACCGTCGATGACTTGGCACACGGTCTTTTATCCTTTTTTGACTATCGCTTCGTCATAAAAGTGACAATTTGTTTTCCAAAATCGCCAATGAATCCTCCTCTTTTGTGGCTTCTCCTTTCATTGGACGAGTGTGTCTTTTCTGGGGGTGACGTCTATGTTTGGCTAAGCGCTTTTTCGGATGACGAAACTCTTTCTTTTTCCTTTCTGGACAAGAGAAAGACGATGAGGAGACATCTTTGGGGCACAAAATACATTGAAGTCCATGGCTCGACATGCGTCCTTTTTATCTTATTTATTTGGAGCTTGTTCTCTATCTTTCTGGCGAAATTATCCACTAACTTATCCATTAATAAGAAAAATCCTCCCCTTTGGTGGCTTCTCCTTTTCTTTGGATGAGTGTGACTTTTCAGGGACAGACGTTGATGTTTGGCTAAGTGTTTTCTCGGATGAAATGACTGTCCTTTTCTTTTTCCTTTTCCTTTTGGGACAGAAGAACGACGATGGTGACAGTGTCAGGTCTTGGAAGGGGCATCTTTGTGTTTTCAGGAGCACAAAAACACTGAAACCATCGATTACCTTGGGTCAAATTTTATACTGGAATGCGTCGCTACTGATTGTCGGCTCGTAGAATCATTTTCATGGCAGGCATCATGCGTCGTGGAGGGGATCGCAACGGACTCAGTCGGGACAGTTCTTGCTTGGATAAATCCAGTAAACTCTTTAATATGTCCGATTTCTCTTGGACTTTGATTTTGGGGACAGGTACTTTGTGAGCAGCGGACACTGCCTCTAAAGAGGAAGAGGGTGTCACCGCCGGAGGAGACGTTCTTGGAGACACGGGTTTCCAATGTTTCACCAAATTAGGAAAGACAAGTGTCAAATCGGGTTTTCCTGGCATCACCAGCAACGGAGACGTGGAAGATGTTGAGGTTACTGGAGACGCGGTCACTTTGTTGTGAAAGGTCGTGGTTTGTGAATGTAAGGTTGCGTCCTGGCGGCAGTACCTCTCTTGCGAGTAGAAGCTGTTTTCTGTGGGTTTTTCTTTTTTGGGGGTCTGTGACCTGATCTTGACACTACTGCTCTTTCGCTTTTCTTCTGGGTACGTTTGGGCGTGACTTTTTTCTTGAGGACGACTTTGGGAGCATTAGGACCCCATTTTAAGAGGGAGCGAATGATGACACCTCCTAGAGAACCGCTACCTCCAGGTGTCAAAATGATTTGCTTTTTGGTTTGAGTGTCGATGCGAGGATCGGCCAGTTGCATCAAGTCTACTTTGTTCTGTCAAAAAAACATTTGGTTTGATGTGGAATCTGAATGATACCTTGCAGTAATTGACGTGCTGTCACCGTAAACCATCGTAAGACATCTTTGAGACTAGCTTCTAAGACACGAGCACGTATTTGTGGATTTTTTTCGCGACTGATACCGTACAATGCACGAATCAATTTGACTGGAAGATGAGACTGAAGGGATGTCATGTTGACACTGTGTGAGACAGACCCCAAGTTACCGAGGTTTTTCTGGAATTTTTTTTTTTTT
>JAECUM010021746.1:0-30206 GCA_016617855.1 Megalonaias nervosa | reverse complement strand
GGATACATCAGGACTGTTGGCAAACCAGTGCATTCGACGATCTCAAATTCATTCAGAGCAATCGATTCCTTTGGACTTGAAACGGAACGTTTTACAATTATTTTGGATTCAATTCATAATATTGTCAGTTCCTCTTAAATTTGTATTTTAAAAGCTTCATAATTACATTTTTTTTTTACAAAACTTGTTGGTTTTTCTTCTTTATAATACTTAGTTTATGATCATAGATTCGTAATACTAATTATGCCCTACTACAGAGTTTTAATCTCCATTATCTCATTAAAGAAACACTATTATATAATATGAAAAAATATGCAAAATTCCAGACAACTTAAGGAAATCGCAGTCCTTGTAAAACAAACTTTTCTGACCCATAAAGTATGTCAATCGATTGAATATACATGGGTCATCGAAGTCAAACTTTTAAATATTCGTTTCTGAGCTTATAAATAAGGTATACATATTCGAACAACTGTGGCTGTTACCACTGAACCTGATGATTCCATGTAAACACCAGAATGACTAAGAATCACATCCCAGAGGAAGAAATGTGTTTTGTAGAAAAACCGTCTGTACAGATGGGACTAGTTTCAACAAGGAGACGGAGAAAAAATAAACAGGTGGAAATACAAAATATACACGCTTTTAACCTATTAAAAATGGTTTGAAATAAGTTGATAAGGGAAAACTAATGGCTTCTCAAAACAACTGATTACGAATACACAATTATTATATGCTCATTTGTTTTCTCCGTTAACTTTACAGTGTCAGAATCGTGCAATATTTTACGATATTGCACTCACGTGTAACTTCCCTATTGAACTCACGTGTGCCCAATAATGTATTAGGAACTACTTTGTAAACAACGGATTTGTGATTAAATTTGTTTCTGAATGAACTAAAGCAGATGTTTCGTGGACTGCTACATACCAGCTGCTTTGGCACATTCCTTGTTAACCTTTTTGATACAATGTTTCGGATTCAGGTTAGCTATAGACGCCAGACAGGGTCCTTACAAATAACATGCAAGTGACAAGGCATAAACTGTCTTCTTTAGCTGGTAATAAGAATGGCAAAAAATATACTTACAATTTTACATCCTGAATTTCCTCAAAATGTACTTTCTTAGTTCTGCAAATCCGAATTACATGAGCCATGTCATGGGTTCTCAAGCTTGATTACACATTTCGAAATTGTACTGTAATTTCGACTATATTCCAAATGCAATTACATCCTCCTTACTGTACTCAAAATGAAATAAACATTATATTCCATAGCGTCCTTTTGATAATTGCAATTGAATGACTTCATATTTTTCCCACATTATGATTTCAAACATTCAATGACAGAACAAAAACACACTTGCATATGTCAACACGCTCCTCCCTCGCTGCTTCAATCCGATGTATTTCTTGTAGAATTGGCACAGATAAATCCAGTCCATAATCATGAAATTTCGTAGAATCGACACAAATACCAAAATCTATTCATTGCAGATCAAATGGAAAAAGTTGTTGCAATGCGCATTCATTCACAATATGACTTCAAATTTCAGTTTTAACTTGTCCAAAACGCCATTTTCTTTCGAAAGTTATGTTTTAGCGCGCGACTGAGTTCAAATTTATCTGGGCGGAGTTATGTGCGCATTAATAATGTTGTGTAATGATGAATCTGCGCTTGTGTATTTAGTTTGAAATACGGCATACATTCAGTTACTTTGTTTCTTGTAGTGTATTTTTGTTTATATAATCAAGCCTTAGGTAGAATAAGAAAATGAGCATATAATAAAAAGGTTACTGCATTTGTATGGGAAAATATGAACTCATTTTGACGGATGGATATATTGCACTCCCAAGGTCGTGCAGTATTTCCATCCGAAAAACCCATTCATATTTTCCCATTCAAATGCAGTAACCTATACCTATTAATGATCTAGTTGATAGTATGATTTAAATCCCAGTGATATTTTACATAAACTCTGTTTCTGTTGCTGATGAGAGTATAGTTAGTATTGAACATCAAAATAAAAGTCCTGTCTGCATTTTTAATGTGTGTAGTTAGTTGTTATAACATTAAGTTTAGAGATATGTAAATTTGTATTGTGCTTCTCATGTCACGAAAAGCTGTTTCACAGAAGGTGTACATTGTAAACCAAATATGTTTCTTTAAGTTTTGATAGTATTTTAAATCTTTTCATTATTATCATTGAATGTCATAATGTTTAAATATGTAAAGAAAAATTAACATGACCATTATCCCCATGCAACTCTGTAAAACGTGGGGATTATGTCTTCATGTCTGTCTGTCTGTCCCTCCATTAGTAATGCAACTTATCTCCTACCATATTAAAGACACCAACTTTAAATTTTGGGATAAGACCCAAGGTCTTAATATATTCATAGTGAGATTAGAATTTTCATCAAAACTCTTGGGTTGGGACCAGTTCCTGGGAATAGTTATTGTTTGTTAAAATCTATAGATTTAAAGCAGTCTTGTAGGATGAGATCTGAAGTTGGTTTGTGTAATTTTCACGGTCATACTTGATTCTTTCAAAGTGTATTTCATTTACCCAATGAAATTAAATTCATTTCTTGAAAAGTAATCCAGAGCTGTGCCCTATTAAAAATATTTCTTTTCATACTATCGTGTCAATAAGCTGGCGGTATATAGGATTTACCTTGTCCATCTATGTGTATGGGTTAATCTGTCTTCAATGTCCATGATGAAACTATTAAAAAGCTTCACGTATTAGCTTTAAACTTTCACTAACGATGAACTTGGAATTATTATGCATTTATTATGTAGATAAACAAATAGAGCGCTCATCCTTTCATTATTTTATTTGAGAGAGAGAGAGAGAGAGAGAGAGAGAGAGAGAGAGAGAGAGAGAGAGAGAGAGAGAGAGAGAGAGAGAGAGAGAGAGATGTGATAACATAAAACTTTTAATCAGTAATACTCTGATATTACCCTTAATAACATGAGAAATTTACTTGTTTATCCACTGCTCTAAAACTGCGTATAAAAAGTACTTCAGTTCCAGGAGAATACATTACTATGTATTTAAACTCTTTCATCCCAATGGCGACAGCAGTAGATACTATTTTATTATCTCATAAATTAATGTGAAAACCTAAATATCCATTCGCTCCGTTTGCGCCTTCGATTACCAGTCTTTTTTGTCATGACCTTATTACGTGTCTACAAGCTCTATTTTTAGACAAGGAAGACTCAACGTACGTCGAAATTTGACCGTCTTTAACCGCAATTTTCAGCATTTTTAGACCGACCACAAGGTTAATTTCAATATGTTTCGTCATTTTGAATATAAGAGAAAAAACTACAGCAAAGTAATAATTTTGAAAACCTATGCAGTAGTTCTCCCTTAATTACCATTTAACTATGTTTGTAAACAATTCCTGAAAAACATTCAAACAGATATGTTACTATTACGTATATGTAATTGAATTACTTGTGTGTTAGTTTTGAATTTTTTTTTTTTTTTGTTTCATTGCATTTTATTGTAATGAAAATATTTTTACTGGATTTGACATTTTTCCCAGTAAATTCAGTTCAGTTCTTTTAGCCTGATTAGAACGCAAAAGTATTGCTTCATTGTATTTTTAGCTGACCTTGGTTCAAAATTTGATAAACACTGAGTGAAAATCATTGCTTGTAATCAAGGTCATACTTCGCCTACGTGTTAGTCTGAGTAAACAACGTTTTATTTTTAAATTCATTTCTAGTGTGGGAATGATTGATTCTTAGCTAAGGCTATAGTAGCCTACGTGCTTATTGCCATATTATTTTACTGCGTTGTTCTAAGTGAGTGATCACGTGACCCATCACGCGGATCTGAAATTGCGTTTTTAGTTGGGTTAAAACTTAGTTCATAGTGATTTTATAGTGAGTTGTAAATAATACCTTGAGGCTGAAAGGTATTCCTGTTGTTGCCATTTGAATTGATTTTTTTTTTTTTTTTTTTTTTTTAAAATTAATTTATTTTCTCGGAGACTTTACGTGTGTTCACCGAAATTCTTGGACAAAGACATTTACTAAAAATTACTTGGAATTCTAATGCCGGAATTATATTCTTGGTGACCAAACAAGGAACTGTTGACACATCAGCACAAAACTGGTTATAGAGAACGTCATCGCCTTCCATCTTGGAACTTCATCGAGATTCGAACTTGGATTCAATTAGAACTTTTTAGTGATAGGACTTATATTTTTAAATTTTAGGATTAATTTTTGGATTAGATTCACAAACCGTAAGTCGTTTTTCATATTTTTACCTTGTTTTCTAGGGAAATAAATTATTTTGTTAAATTTACAAAGCTTGTTGGCTTCACTCTTTTCTTTGTTACCTTGTACGAGCCTAGTCACGTAACAGTTACTCATAACATCACCCCATCATAAACACTTGAATTAACTGCTTGATCCCATAATAAATAGCTTAAATGACATAAGAACACACTATCAACTAGAAAAGTGTCTTTCTTCATGTGTTTCGAAAAAAACGCCTCATATGACACAATGTAAACATTATCCAGAATTTGAACTTTTACATGGTGCAGCAATACATACCTGTTGATAATAATGAGCATCAACTCCATCCACACTATACATTTGAACATATTTGCAAAATTTTTTAATTGAAATTTTTTAACTTTAGCATGTTTAGAAAAATCACAGAATTAATATTTTTAATTTGATAGTTCATTTTTTATGAGTAAAAATACACAAATGTAAAAATTTCATGAATAATAAACTTTCCATTTAAATTTTGTATGGCGAAGACACTGATAGTACTCAGGTCGCAATTATGTTTCCTATAGAGTTCCTACATTTGTTTGCCAACATATAGAGGAGACTTATCTTTTGATGTAACAAAGAAAAATTATGCTACATTAACACTATTTTATTACTGACTATACACTGTATGGTTCAAGAATGCTGTTCTTTGAAATATGCACAAAGTGTAATACCTTTTAACATCTGTTTATCAAGTATATCATTGATAGATCTATATGATATGTCATAATTGCTTACATCATTGTAAACATTGTTATTGATGCCGTTATACGCTGTTTCTTGTAGGCGGAAAGTAAAACAACCCTGTTTGAGTAGTTAGTAAGTGTGTTAGAGGGACTGTCTGATAAGAAAAAAAACAATAGAATAGGATTTCGATACATTTTTTTCTGTCCATATAATTAATGTTTATCAGTGTAAACAAATGTTGTGGTCATGATGTCACTGCAAAATGTGTTCTCAAGAGAAGTGCAATTTTATAAATTTTCTGTTTACATTGTACACGCCAATATGTCAATATTAACGACCTGCGAGAAAATGAACTTAACTGGAATTGGAAGTGATGTTGTTGGAGTTTTCCACTCCTTTGTATTCGTAATAAATCTAAACTAGGAAGTTAAAATATTTTAAATTTAGACGTGCACACTAAACGGTCATCACTACTGCAAAATGTTATGAGATAAAAAGAAAAATTGTGTGCAATAGCTTTAACTACATACAAGAATTGATATTTTGAATGGGATTAGAAATTCTTGCATTGAAAATACATTTACGGCATTGCATTTGGCACCACGACTGTGCAAAAAAGGCCATTAAGTTACAGGTGTTACAAAAGTAAATGCTGTAGTGGACAATGCTAGAAAGCTTATTATGAAATAGAAGAAACGGTATTGTTTCTTTCAGTAGGGTATGTTAAAAGAAATCCGTTTTTATTCAAAGGCAGTGGTAGGTGTTCCTTTTAAATTGCCTTAAATAATACAAGTTTCATTATAATTCATTCGAATGCATAATAAATTCACCACAACCCTGTCGCATAACAGGAACGAATTTGGTAAAATTCACCAAAAAATTTATTTCCGAAGAATGCAAAGTGAAAATTTAAAAAGAAATTTACAGTATTGTGAATTAAATCACAAATAATTCTTAAAGTTCTATCAATGTCCAAATGTATGAAGTTCCAATTCAATTCCAGTGGTATTCCAAATAAATTCCGATATTGAATGCGTTGATGTACCTTTAGTTTCGAACGTGTTAATGTGCCAATCGTCCAGCGTGTGATGATGTGCTAACAGTATTTTGATGTATCACGATTATATAATCCAAGATGAGCTTGTCTGAGTTCACTTCAGACGTTAATGCAAGGATGAATAATTCTTAGGTAAACAAGATTTTATACTGCTCTACTTGACCTAGGTCACAATTACCATTTAATGGAATTTTCCATTCGGTCAGAATCAAGAATATAAACATGTTTACCATTAATAATGATCTGAATATCTAATCTACAATCATAGAGAAATATTTAGATATGCATTATGTTGTTTACAAAAAAAAAAAAAAATGTTTCTGGTCCGGTACACCATGAACTAGACTTTGGACAAGGTCAAGTACAAAATAAAGATATACATAACATATAATCATTAAGAAAAGCCAAGAAAATGTACAAATTAACTATACATAACAATACTGGCAAAATGGTGATGGCTCATTATAATTTTATTCGTCAATAGATTGGTTTAATCATTAACAGTTTAGTCCGATACTTTTAATGCTAAGTCCGATACGTTTAATGCTAAGTCCGATACGTATAATGCTAAGTCCGATACGTTTAATGCTAAGTCCGATACGTATAATGCTAAGTCCGATACGTATAATGCTAAGAATATAACTTTGGAAATGGTACCTAAATTTAAAATAACAAATGCTGTCATTTCTTCAATTCTTAATAAACTGCCAACTTCTTTCATCTTATATTGACATGTAAATGGGTCGAGTGTAATATGGCAAGTGAACAGCAATAAGAAATTTCAGACCACAGTTTTACAATTCTTAGGAGTATATTGGTGGTGAGAGAGAGAGAGAGAGAGAGAGAGAGAGAGAGAGAGAGAGAGTGTGTGTGTGTGTGTGTGTTTTGGATTTTGAACGTAGCATTTAAAAATTTTCAGTCATAACGCTACGATGTCTGCAGTGTGGCAGTTGATAATGATGTCTAGCAATAACCTCTTAATGCTGAGCACCTAGCGAGGCTGCTGTTAGTACCATTTTTATAACTCTTTGACATGACTCGGCTGGGGTTCGTACCCGCGACCTTCCGCATCCGAGGCGGACGCTCTAACCACTAGGCCACCGGAGTGGTCCGTGGGAATAGAAGCGATGATCTAATAAATCAATTGCTCTTTAAACATAATGCCATAATTAAAGTTTTCTTTTTAGGTATTGGTAAATGCAAGAAACGAAATCTATGTAATTTAAATAAAAGTCATCTATATGTTATCACTGGCAGAGGCATGTCATGTTAAATACCGAATTTGATAACGTTATTCCTTGGGACGTCTATCCATGAGGGCGTCTCATCAGATCCTTAAGATATTGAAGATTGCAAATAACAGAAAGACTTCTACCATCTGCAATAAAGGAATATCCGTGTTACTGTCAAGCTCATGTATGTGATTGTAATATCGGGAATTACACGTGCGTCTAAAGAAAGTCCCGAAAGGAAGTTTACAATATCCTCAATAATAATGATGGCAATGTTTTGTAGAGAGTACGAAGGAGAAAATTACTTCAGCAGAGACCTACCAAAGAGCCTCAGAGAAGCTAAAACAGTAAATAATATCAGTTTTAGACTATTTGCAATTCATTTGAATAAACCACTTGTCGCTTTGCTCCATTCCTGTGAATAAATGAAATAAAGAATTCCATTTCGCTGCAATATTTCACGTGGTGTAGTCTGTCGAGCTTAGGATTATCACACAAAAGACCATTTTAGTCACTCGAAATCGCTTCAGCTTTTCCTTTTAGATGTAGCATTGATATTTGTCCAAAAACGTGGCATCAGTTCTCGGTCCAGTGGGACTCAACCTACACTAATATTTGGAGAAGAAGCGTTCACTGTTAATGAAGAAAGAAATGATAAATCTCACTGGTAGTTCTTAAGTCAATTTGTATTTCATTCTTCCGATGTATTTCTTGCTGATGAAGATCTGCGAAGAGCTGTAACTCTTTCCAGGACAGACCAAAACTAATCATTTTCGTGGATACCGGACATGTCAGAAACCTGGAATACAATAACCAACGAATAATGATCCTTCCTTGAAAACTATATGACGCCCTTCCCAGTCCACAAACTGAAGTACCGTTGGGAATAGTTTTGTTTAACAGAATCTCGAAAATCGATAACTGAAAGTCACAGTAAATTTATATCTGTCGTTCCATGTGAGACTTACGATTAATACAAGTCATTGGCGTATTACGATTGTGCTTATTTTATGAGGTCAATCTCAAACTAAGACCGGTTTTAAAAATAACAAAACTTAGCCTTGGACAAGCGGTTTAACTTAATCATGTTGAACACACGTTGAAATGTTTATCTTCTTTTCCATACACCATTTTTAATATCTGCGTTGCATATTGTTTGGTGCACGATTCATTTTAAAAACAGTGAAATACAGTTTGCGATTGTAGGCGACTCACTGTCTGAAAATGTTGTCTCTTTATTGTTTGTTGAGAAATGTAGAAATAGCGAACACCAGTGCATTATAATGATCGTATTCTGAGCATGCTCTCTTGCTACGCCAAGATACACATCAGCTGCAACATACAAGGCATTTTCTAATTGAAGAAAAATAAAGCTAGCACACGTAAAGCTATAAATGATATTAATTTCAATGTACTCGCAAATTTCGCATTAGTATATATATATATATATATATATATATATATATATATATATATATATATATATATATATATATATATATATATATATATATATATATATATATATATATATATATATATATACTAGTAGTATATTGGGGCGATAGGGCCCTCATCATGCCAAAGAAGGAAAATCAGCCTGGGGTGATATGGCCCCACGATTTATAGGCCCAAAACCACAGCCTGGGGTGATATGGCCCCAATGGGAATTTTGTATTAGGGACTAGCACACCCTGGGCCTGTATAGCGACAAGAGGAATGGAACAGGTAGGGTGACGTCACGGTACTGGACATTGGCAACAATGTAGCAAGGTAGTACAGTGACGTCATGCCACCAGCCACCAGTGTCATTTCTATAGACAAACACGAATCATTAGCGTTCGTGTTTTAGTAGAGTAGGTTTTATATATTTGTTTGTTAGGCAAGAAAGAATAAATCTTTTCGAGGCAATGGAGTGGCCCTGAAAAGGTCCTTTGGGTTTTTCTTCTATTGTCTCCATTTTTTCCACCAGCTCTTCACTTTTCCAATAATTCCCTTCTTCTTTTTCTTTTCTTCGTCTGGAATCCAGTCAGGATGTCCCATCTCTCTAAACTCTTCCTGTACCTTTATCCAGTTTTGATTTAGTCTATCAAACTCCTCTTTCTTTTTTTTTGGTTTTCCTTCTCCTTTCTCTCTTTTGTCCAGGTGTCTTTGATTTTCGTTACCTCTTCTTTCATTACTTTTCTCATTAGGTCTTCAGATTTCCTTAATTTCTCTAATCCCCACAGGACAAAAGACCACTCCGTAAAATTTGCTTGCTCTTCTAAAAAGCACCTCACTTGGATGACATTATCAAGTGCGTCCTTCAATGTCCCCACTCTCACATATTTACGATGCATGAAGCCTCTTATTTTTTCCACCTCCTCTTCTATCATCCCTGCCACCTGATCCCTGGCTACTTTCAGGCTAGTGACTTGACCGGTCACAAAGTCTTGGCTGACTGAATATTTCCATTCCTGTTCTAGCCTTTCCACCGCGTAGGCTGCATCCATCATCCAAAAATAGCTGTCTCTTAACTCGTTAAACAAATTCATTTTTTCTTTTGAAGTTGTTGACTAGTCAACGTAGGTAGCCAGACTGACGAGCGTTCCGCGTTATATACGTCAAGCACGGACGTGAACGAAAACATCCCTTACACTCACTTCACATATGATATACTATCCTCACCAACGAACGAGAAAGCATAAAACACACACCTATTTACTATCCTCACCAACGAACTAGAAAGCATAAAACACACAAATATACTATCCACACCAACGAACGAGAAAGCATAAAACACACATATCTACTATCGTCACCAACGAACGAGAAAGCATAAAACACACACATATATACTATCCTCACCAACGAACGAGAAAGCATAAAACACACATATCTACTATCCACACAATCGGGATGAGAAGAAAAAACACACGTATCTACTATCCTCACCAACGAACGAGAAAGCATAACACACACACACACACACACACACACACACACACACACACACACACACACACACACACACACACACACACACACAACAGTAAAGGAGTGAGTGTTTATGGTCACACTACTCTACACTCACACCAATTGGCAACTTGAATTATTATCTCTTTTCTAGAGATCTGGTTAGCCCTGAGAAGGGTTGTTTTTCTTCTTGAACTCCAATTGCACCTGGTTAATGCTGGCACCTCCCAGGGCGGGCACCACACACACAACGACGACTCCAATCTTGTTCCCAATTGACACGTGTGGTTGGGAGTGCAGAGGGAGCTTGAGTGGCCTCATCATTCCAGTTTTCAGTCTGAGGGATAGTGAAGACTTGTTCTCTCTGTCTTCTCCCTATGCCAGACCCGGGGATGGTGAGGTCTCTGCGGCATCCACTCTTGCTGCTGTCTCTCCAACTCCTGCTCCAATTTTCAATTTGAGGGACAGCGTCTCTCGGTCGTTGTAGTGCTGGTAATGGTTGTGGTACTGGTAGTGGCTGCGGTGCTGGTCCTGGTTGTGGAGGCGTCCTCACCTCAGGTTTCACCTCACACTGAGGTCTCATGAAGAGGTGAGGCAGGATCCTTTCCTCCTTCTCTTTCTTCTTTTTTCATCTCTTCCTCCTCTTTAATTCTTTCTTCCTCCGCTATGGCCTCCATAGCCAGCTCATTTAAAAGGCGCCTGGCATATTCCAGGTGCATTTGGAGTTCTAAAAACTTAGCAAGTCTACTATTCATTTTTAATGTTGACGAGTCAACGATGGGTAGCTAGACTGACGATCGCGTCACATATATACTTGAAGCACGGACGTGAAGGTAAACATCCCTGACACCCAAATTTACCATCACATCAAACGCGCGGACCTAAAAGAAGCACTCACGTTGACCTGCACACAGACATGCACGTTTTGACAAGACAGAGAAAACAAAGGGTGAATTTTTTTTACTGACAAAAGAAACGAAGTGCTTATAGACACACTTCTATTTATTTTTTAAAATTTTAAAAGTTTTGGCAAATTCAATTAGTATGTCTTTTCTAGAGTATTGGGTAGCCTTGAAAAGGGCTGGGTTTTTTTTTGTTAACGGGAGTAATGGCAATCTTTTTTTTTTACTGTCTAAGATTGCGTTCCCGTCTGGCGGCAGGCTTTCTTATACGATACGGTCTGCTTCTGCGGAAAGAGAGAGAGTTCTTTGGTGTCCACACGGCAGTCCACAAAACCTCTGTCTGGTTCTTGTTGTTGCTGCTGTTGTTGCTGCTGCTGTTCTTCTCTCTGCTTCTTCTGAAGTCTGTACTTCTCAGTCTATTCTTCTTGTTCTTTCTTAATTTCCTCTCTGAAGACCTCTTCTATTAGGTCTTGGGCTATAGCTAACATCCTGACATTCTCTATCTCTTCAGGTTTAGGTATCAGGTTTAGCCTGACACGATGTAAACTGACGTAAGCTTTGTTCAGCTGGGCTAGTCTGGAAGGCATGTTCATAGGTAGACGAGTCAACCATGGATGGCCAGACAGGAGAACAACCCGCTTTATATGGTTCAAACGCGGACGCGATAGAAAACATCCCTACTCAGTTTTAGTGTCGGAACGCTATGATAGCTCATGTCATGGTGAGGGATAGAGAGAAAGTCAAAGGGCATATATTCACAGTGTTTTTTGAAAACAAACGACAGACACATTTTTTTTTCAAAACACAACATTTTTTATTCAATTAACAAGTAACAAGTAACAAGTAACATCAAACAAATTATTTTTGACAAGGTTGACAACATTGGGAAATCATGTGAGATTTCCATTGATGGAAATCATGAGGCCATTGATGTACACTACGTTTCCTAGCTAAAGACAAAAGATAGCCATAATGGTCGCAAAACCATCGATCTACTTTCTCATCGTTTCTAGAAGAGTGACGATCAAAATAAGTCACTAAATGTTCTAAAGGATATCCAAGACTGCGTTGATGAAGAAAATACACACAATATTGTCCACACACCATGGAGTCTGTGCCTTGTAATTTCACATTGTATCGTGTCGTATGGGCATTTCTTCACATAAAGTCAATGATATCGTCTTCCAAAGGGGGTAATTCATACGAATCAAAATACTCCACACAATTCTCTTGAGTGAAGTAGACGGCAACCCAGTGAGTTCCTGGGAGATGGCTTTCGTCCGTGTTCATGACATAAGCTTGATGGTCTTGAGGTTTGCGATGAGGTAGTTCATCTTTAGCGCACACGACAGGATTCCAAGAAGCAGTATACGAACTATTGTTCAAAAGGTAATAAAGTTCCCAGGTATCCATTTTTTTGTTGTGTTGTTTTTTTCTTCACAGGTGATGATAAGTCATCAATTCAATTCTGACTTTTTGCCTGAAACGATCTGACAAGTAAACGCCTATTAGCTCCGTCTTCGCACCCTGAGCCAAGAGAGATTCGATGCGACGAAACTCTAGAGCAGTCAATGGAGGACAGGAATGATCACGCAAGCCTTTATACCACTCATGAAACACTGCTTCTTCCGAGATGAGACCCCAAGCGTCGTCCAGATACTCGTCCAATTTTTCTTTTTGACTCATCATCAGACATTTATCGTGTTGAATATGACTGGGTGATCGTTTTGACATCCATAGCAATCTTTCTTGATCAATTCTGTAATTGTATTCGCCAGGTGTTTAGCAAAACAGGACACGAAATGTTGTTCTTGTTCAGGCCATCTGGACTTGACTACCTCGTCCTCTTTGTCTTGGTCTTGGGGTTCTGTTTTCACGCTATTCTCCCATTCCATGTCCAAAGATTCTCCACTGTTCAATGAGGGATAGGAGTCTTCCATTGTGTCTAATAGTCTAGAATGAATTCTCTCAAACTGTTGATTTCTATGGTATTATCGAATTCAGCATACAGGATGACGTTGACCATCTCGGTGAGAGCTTCTGCAAACTGCAGTTCCACACGCAGTTGACCCGATTTTATAGGGTGGAAATGTCCCTCGTCGCTGCCTTGGTCTGGAGTGAAATCAAAGGCCCACAAAGTGTAACCTCCGACATAATCTTCGTAAGAAATACCGTGTCTGGCGTTGGTTCCTAGTTGCCCCGTAGCTTCGTACAGGGACAAGTACGATCTCAAGTAATTCTTCTGGGCAAAGTTAGGTTTGAAGGGTCTGGTACACAAAGTCTTGCCATCGCGACTGACTTCGATCTTGGACACTCTGTAGTACTTAAACTGGAAAGGATTTTGATCGTGGGCTCCGTTGAAGGCTGCATTACTGACGATACCAACGATTAAACGTTTGGGTAACTGTCCTTGGAACAGATGATGTTCGATCTTGGATCGGAGTCCAGTAGCAATGGTGAATGTTTTCACTTCGACACGTCGTATCGGATATTTGGCGGTCGATCTGCTCAATGTTTGACTGATGTCGTTTCCCGCTTTAGGTAACACTTCTACACGACGCACGTAAAGTCTGGCTTCTTGGATGATGGTTTTGTGCTCGTTGGCATGAGCCATCAAATGGAAAGCGACACTGCTGCGATTGAGTCTCACGCGAATATCCACTCCGTTCAGCAAATACTTGTCTTGCAACCACATGTCCAAATGCAAACGATCCATCAGTTCTAAACTACGACCTTGCAGGATTTTCCTTTGACGGTTGTTAAAACCCACATTGTGAGGATTGTCATCGGCTGTTAGGACTGTGTCGTTAAACGTGTCTTCACCTGCGGTGTCAGGTTTCCATACCACTCAAGCATCCAAATGAGCGTTCTTGGCTTCTTTTCCGTACGTCAAGAGATTTTCTAGGTACGCTCGGTAAGGGTAAGTATCCATGCTACTGCTGACCAGTTTGTTATTCAAGTACAAATCCACTTCGCTGAACAAGGAATGCATGAAATTGTTGACGGGAGCTACTCTGGCATCGGCACCCGGATTGGTGTTGTCGGTTTTGATCACTTTCAGTTTCAGGTACAAGTAACTGCTATTCAGATCGAGATAATCTTCCGGCTGTCCTTTGATTTCAAACCCGATGGGAGATGAATCCGTCAAAGAGAAGGCGGGATGAAATTCGACCCATTGGGATTCTTGCATCGTCATCATGGTGGGTGGCATAGCAAACAGATCCAGTTCCGACTTGGAACAAGCACAAGACTCTCGGTGCATCATTTTCTTTTTTTAATAATCAAAAACGTCTAACTTTCGGACGGTTTTTTGTTTTCTTAAACTTTCTAGCTCTAGGGGTGTTTTCGTCGTCTTTTTCTGCCTTGTCCTTGCTGTGGCGTCAGGGAAGCAGGAATGCCTGACTCGGCATTGCCCAGGGCATTTATAGGAGTTTCTCGCCGACCCAAAAGGTCTTTGCCCGTTTGAAACAAGACATTTTTGCCTGCTCTCAAGAAAGCTTCTTTGGGGTTTTGTTTGTCAATGATGATATTTTCGAGAAATTCTTTACCTTGCGTCAACGCGGCATCTTTTAAGGCGTGCAATCCCCGTGTCACCATCGGTTTCAAAACGGGAACCACTGTACGAAAGGCCGATTTGAGCATATAACCTAAACCATGTCCTCGCTGTCGAGCGATTCCTTGGTACACAGGATACATGACTGACAAAAAGTTAGAGTAATCGTTTTCGAAAATGGAGTTTCACTGTGACTTTCCCTTTGGTGAATGCAATATTTTGTCCCAGATCTCCTTTTATAATAATGTTGACAGTGTCGAAATACGACTTACTGACTGGTAAATAGTGAGGATGTACAAATTCGCGGTGAACGTGATAGGTGTTTCCACCTTCCTCGTCAGCAACCGTGGCAGAATCCACTTTGAAAGGAATGACACGCAGTAACAGTACGGAGGTGGGTCCTACCACGTTGTACTCCACCACATCGGAGTATACAAACATCAAATTCAGTCCTTGGTTCATTTCTACAGGGAATCTAAAATATCTCCCAAAATCTGAGTTACTAGCCACGGCTGGTATTTTGTTTGCAATCTTGATAAACATAGTGTCTCCACCCAAAATGTCATACAATTCAGGACAAAATGTAATGGCCAATACTTTGTCCTCAGAAAATTTCATCAGTAGGCGACGAGATATTTTGTGGTAATCGATTGTGACACTTTTTCTGGTTTTCTCCAAGACTTTACCAAACATGAAATTGAACCTGTCAGCAATGGTGTTCACCAAATGTGGACCACTAAAATAATAGCCCGCAGGAAGTTTCAACAGATAAGTGGTTCGTTTAGTTTTGGGGTCTTGTGATTTCATAGAGTCAGCTATACTGCTATGTTCATCCATGGCTTGTTGCACTTGTTCGTCATGAATTTCTACCGTCAAAGTGTTTCGATTTTCGATGATGTTTTTGATTTGTGTAGGGTGAATCATTTCCACCAAAGCCACTTCCCAATGGGCTTCGTGATCCAATTGGATGGCTTGAGGTGATCTGGCCGAGAAACAGCACAAAGTGTTATTGGGAAACACCTCCAAGGAACTGTCACTGGGTAACGTTAAGTAAAATTGGTTGTTCATAATTCCACAGTTCTAGTGCCCGAGGAGTCACTGGAAGTCAGAGGAGTGTCTAAAAGAGGATTGTTGTGATTGGATTGGTGACTAACGTTGGACGCAAGGCCACCGTTGTTGTTGTTGTTTCCGTTGGAAGAATATTTCAGAGACGGATTGGGAAGAAGGTAACCAATGCAACTGCTAAGTAAAATAGTCCACAATTGTTTGTCTCCTTGTTGCAAACTCAGATTGGCAATGGCAGCACCGATGACACTATACACCACAAAGATTTGACAGAAAAAGACGATTTGCGTTTTATGCACGCGTTCTCCACACCACACCCACAAGGGTTGCTTTTGTAGATCTTGCAGAGAAGAACTGGGCGACGGAGTGGTCACTGTAGTAACTGAAGCTGTGTTGAAGGGCATGATGGTCACTTCTTTTTATAGTCGATGAGTTGCGAAGCGTCGATCTAAGAGTCAAAACTGGGAGGATATCCTTTCCAACGTACTTTGACTTCTTTGACACGTTTCTTTCCTATTTTTCGGGTTCCTCGATCGAGAATGCTTTCGATCTCGTACAAGTCGTCTTCTTTTTTGGTCACACGTTGTAACTCGGGTAAGTAAAACGTTCCTTTTAACACTTCTCCGTTCATGTCTTTTAATTTATAGACGGGAGGATGACGGCCACGCACACGTTCAGTGACACGAAACAATTCGGTGGTCCAGTTGGGTAAGTAAACTTTGTCGAAAGTGCGTTTGGTTTTGCCAATGCGTACCCAATCTCCTGATGCCAACACTCCACCTTTATTGGGGACAGGCACTGTCGGGGACATACCAAACAGGCGCTCAAAGACGGTTACTTCGTTGTCGGGAGTCACTTCCTGGGGGGGGGCACGCCCTATGCTCCGATGGTAAGATTGATTGTACGATTGGACGAGGTGTGGCAAGACGTCGATGTACTTGAGAGTGTGTTGATGCGTAAAATATTTCCACATGCGTTCTTTCAAGGTGCGTTGAAAACGTTCCACGATGCTGGCGATGGTTTCGGGGTTCTCGGTGGTGAAAAAATAAATGTCACGTTTCTTTAATTCTTTTTGGAAAGCTTGGTTTAGAAATTCGGTGCCTTTGTCAGTTTGCCATCGAAGAGGGTGACGCCCACTTTGTTTCAACACCAGTTGGAGGGCTTGCACTAACTCACTGCTCGATTTGGAAGTCAATGGTACGACCCAAGCAAATTTGGAAAAGACGTCAATGACACAAAACAAATATTTGTAACCACGAGTGTAGGTAGCTAAATTAGAGATAAATCGGCTTGCCATTGGTGATCGATACCCTCCACTTGGGTGCGACTTCTGGAAAATTTTCGTCGAATGGGTTTGTGTAACGTGTACATGGCTTGTTCTTGTAACCAGCGTTGCACATGAGGTAAACGGATACTTTTCAGTCGAGTTTTGGCAGCACGGTACAATTTCTGAACTCCTCCGTAACCTGCGGGATGGGATGGATCGTAGTAAATGCTGGCTAAAACCTTCTCCATGTTATAATAAGTGATCCAATCTTCACTGATGCTACTCTTGTCTTTCTGTGGTATTTTCTTGGTTTGTAATGCTTTGCGTGTCCGACGAGCAATAGGTGTTGAGGAGGAGGACAGCATTTGAACAGGGGTAATCAGTTCTTGTTTCACTTCTGTCTTGGCTTTCGTTTTCCCTTCTGAGGAAGAAGGAGTAGCCATCATCTTTTTAATCCAACCAATTCTGTATGTAGGTGGTGTTGTTAACTTGCGTTCTTTATCTGGTGGAGTTTGAAACTCTTCTTCTTTTTCTGTCTTGATCACTGGGACTAGTGGTAGTGGACTTTCTGTCTTGACCATTGGAGGTAGTAGTGGTGGTGATGGACTTTTCATCAAGACCTTAAAATCTTTCAGAATCGGTTGAGCTGTTTCGTCTAAAGCTTTCTGGTGAAAGAGTTTCAGTCGTTGCAACAACTGACCGTACCGTTGCGATTTTTCCGTTTCTGACAAATCGCTGCGATCCATCAACGATTGCAATTGGTGTTGTAACTGGGACATCTCGGTCAAATGAGGATTGGGAGGTAAATGTGGGGTTCGTTGTTCTTGCCAACGATGGTATTCCATCCATCGTTTGTAAGGGACTAAAGTCTAGTTTTCGTCCTTCCATCAGATTTCAAGGATCACGTCTGAGATCTTTTGACTCCAGTGTCCTCTTTTATCTTCTTGGTCTTTTATCTTGGAATTAGGGCGGGTATAATATGTCCCATTGCACTCAGTATAGGTTTCGCTACATTGGTAATAAGTCCTAACAGGGGTAAAAATCCTCCGCGTTGCACCAACATCTTTTTCTTTTGACGAATGGGTATTTTCTTTTGGACCATTTGGCGAAGAATGTGTCGATGTTTGGCTAAGCAATTTTTCTGATGTTTAGTCAAAGGTATTGTGCCTTTCAAGACGTTCAGACAACATTCGCTCACCGTATCGATGACATCTTTGGAGGCAGTTTGAATGAGTTGTTTTCGCATGGGTGGAGGAGCTTTGGACAGGACAGACAACATGTCCCAATGTTTGACTAAACGAGGAGGCAGTCCTTTCCTTTTCTTTCCTTTGGGAATAGAAGAAGGATGTCTTTTTTGGGGTGACATCTTTGTTTGTTGATTCCGGGACACACACCAAAAATACACTAACGTCGATGACTTGTCACACGGTCTTTTATCTTTTTTGGGGGGACTATCGCTTCGTCATAAAGGTGACGATGTGTTTTCCAAAATCGCCAAAGAATCCTCCTCTTTGGCGGCTCCTCTTTTTCTTTGGACGAGTGTGTCTTTTCTGGGGGTGACGTCGATGTTTGGCTAAGCGTTTTTTCGCATGACGAGACTGTCTTTTTCTTTTTCCTTTCTGGGCAGGAGAACGACGATGAGGGAACATCTTTTGGTGCACAAAAAATACACTGACATCCATGGCTCGACATGCGTCTTTTTATCTTATTTTTTTTTTTGGAGCCTGTCCTTTACCCTTGTGACAAAATTATCGGCTATCTTATCGAATTCAAGGAAAGGGCCAAAGAAACCTCCCTTTTGGTGGCTTCTCCTTTTCTTTGGACGAGTGTGTCTTTTCAGAGAGTGTCGCCGATGTTTGACTAAGCGCTTTTTAGGATGACGTGACTGTCTTTTTCGTTTTCCTTTTCCTTTTTGGACCGAAGAAGAACGACGATGGTAACGGTGTACACTTCTTGGAGGGGACATATTTGGGCGTGCAGCAGCACAAAAACACTGATCCGTATTGTTTGCCTCGGGTCTTTTTTATACTGGAATGCGTCGCCACTTTACGTCGTATCAACTTGATGACAGGCAACACAAGTCGTGGAGGAGTTCGCAACAGACTAAATCGGGACAGTTCTTGCTTGGACAAATCCAGTAAACTCTGTAACACACCTGTTCTCTCTTAGACTTTGATTTTGGGGGCAGGTACTTTGTGAGCAGCGGCCACAGCCGCTAAAGAGGAAGAGGGTGTCACCGCTGGAGGAGAAGTTTTTGGAGACACTCTCTTGCGAGTAGAAGCTGTTTTCTGTGGACTTTTCTTTTTCTTTTTCTGAGGCTGTGACCTTGTCTTGACACCGTTGCTCTTTTTCGTTTTCATCTGGGCACGTTTGGGCGTGACTTTTTTCTTGGGGACGATTTTGGGAGCATTAGGATCCCATTTTAAGAGGGAACGAATAATGACACCTCCTAGAGAACCGCTACCTCCAGGTTTAAAAATGATTTGCTTTTTGGTTTGAGTGTCGATGCGAGGATCGGCTAGTTGCGTCAAGGCGCCTTTGTTTCTCTCAAAAAAAACGTTTGGTTTGATGTGGAAACTGAATGATGTCTTGCAGTAATTGACGTGCTGTCACCGTAAACCATCGTAAGACTTCTTTGAGACTAGCTTCTAAGACACGAGCACGTATTTGTGGATTTTTTTCGCGACGGATACCGTACAAGGCACGAATCAATTTAATGGGAAGATGAGACTGAAAGGATGTCATGTTGACGATGTGTGAGGCAGAGTCAAAGTGACCGAGGTTTTTATAGATTTTTTTTTTGATGATTGTGATTAAGTCGACGAAGGGGACGTGTACACGACAGGTCCTCCGTCTTGGCACCAGTGGTGAAACAGATGGGTACGAAATCGCAAATAATCGGGAGTTGTGGGTTTTATATCCACGAGTAAATAAGCGTGTGGGGTTTGAGTGGCATCGTCGTACGCATTTGTCAGCCAAGGCGTCCCTAACCGTTTGGCTAAGACTTGTACTTGCAATTTATCTCTAGGGCTTTTAAACAACACTACGTAATGAGCATTGAGACTGATGGTACGATGGGCTTTACTTTGTTGAAACAAATTTTGGGTGATGTAAATGACACTGGCATTAAGATGATGCCCTTTGCGCGTAAACCAGAGTGTAATTTCTTCTTCGTCTTCTCCTAACATGTCGTCAAAAATAACCAAATGAGTTTGACTAGGATAAGACACGATCCCGTCGTCCTCGCCAGGAATGCCTTCCACAAAGACGATGGAATCGCCTTGACTTTCTCGCAGAAGGCTGTATGCCGATTGTCACTCTTTGTAACACCACACGATGCGTTGAGGGGGACAATCGATCAAATGATGTTTATGTTCGATCAAACGTTTGACAAATTCGGTTTTGCCTGAACCGCTAGGTCCGGCAATGAGCATGTTAAAGGGATGGCGAAGATACAAGGCCTCCCAACTAGACCGATTTACGTGTTCGTCAATGACTTTGAAAGTGGAGGAAGACGGAGCAGAGACAGTAGAGGTCACTATTGACACGAAGATAGACAAGTCAAGAGTTTTTATACTTTTTTCAGGACACGTTTATTGTCATCTTTAAAAGGGAACAACACAAAAGACAAAAATACATAAAAGCCAAATGGCTACGTACGTGAATAAGAGAAACATCAAAACGATCATAGTGGAATATAAACAAGACTCTGTACAACATTTGTGATGATCAAGAGGTGAACTCGTAGGGGTACTGTGTAATGTTCTGAGAGTCTCTACACTCCTTGGCACAATCACACAAGAGTCCTCCTGGAATGGCCTTTCAGGGATGTCGATTACAGTCATGTCCTGAAGAGAGTGGTTTTCCTCGGTCACGACTTCTTCTTCTTCTTCTAGCACTGTCACTAACACTGGTTTAAAAGTTACTTTTTTCACGGAACGTTTTAATTTTTTAGGATTACAAATCTTTGGCATAGTGTGCCACTTCTTTTGTCCATGTCTCAAACCCCCAACTTTTCCTGTCACGTACATCTTTCCAGTGAGGGTGTAAGTCACAAGCTACACACACGTCGTTGTACACATCTTCAGTTCCTAGAAGTTGACGAATCTTGTTTTCCCGCAGAGGTTGAGAAGTATCAAGATGAAAGCGCTAAGCTTTGAGCAGAATGAGTCTCTCGTATACATTTAAAGGGACCACTTTCATGTTTTTTGGAGTGGTATGTACTGTTCGTAAAGAGTCCACAAGGAATCGGCTGGTAAACGAAATCCCAACAAGCAAGTCACTAAGACACACACTACACGTCGACCCCAATTCAATGGACACAGTTCTCGTAATAGACGATAGTAATCCTCTACCGTTTCAATAGTGTCATTGATTTCCTTCCACGGAATCTGTTGTATCACGAATGATAAAGGTCGTGGCATGGTAGTCCGTTTTTATACCCTCTTTGGTGTCAGGTAATAAGTTTCCTTTTTGAATAGCCTCAATTTTATTTTAGTACCGTACCAAAAAAGTTTAGTCACTAACTCACACATAACACGTCGCACAGAAGTTTCCTCTTGAACTAGAAAGAATTGTTCTTGTAAAGATTTGTTGTAATCCTCTAACTCGTCCGTTGAAATTCGGTGTCCTAATATCACCTTGTAAGCTGAATGAGTGGTATCCAGAAATTTATGAATTTCACGCGATTCATCAATGTCTGACCACTGGAACACTTTCATTAGAATCAGTCTTCTTATAGCATTTAGGTACCAGTGGTTCCAACATCGGTGACGTAACGGATGCAATGGTTCTTTGCATTTCACTTGTATTTTGACGAACTCACGGTAAATGCGTTCTCTCAATTCCACAGGAAAACCACGAATGTTCTCTTGTAAAGTATCCATAACCATGTCAGTCAAACACTTCTCCTAGAGCGAAAGTAATGAACGTAGTGAGTAATTTCTGACCACTGCCATTCCAGGAAACGGTCAAGAATGTCAATAAAATCTTCAAATGTAAATGGTCTAAAGCAAAATAGTAGAACGAACGCACCTTGATCCAGAGAAATCGAACTTGTTTGTTGACTTTGGTCAATTTCCTCTTGTGAATTTCTCGACACAAAAGTTCTACAGTCACTAATTGAGATTTGGCTCTGGCAAGTCCCTGCCAAATGTCCTTGTAGATCTTCTCTTGCAATTTGATTGGTAATGTTTGAAGATTATTTTCTACATGGGGTTTAAATACTTGTCTAGGGGTTGTCCAACGTTTGACTCCTAACCCCGTAGCTGGTTTCTTACACGACATGGTAGGCCCACTTCAATGACGAGGTCCCACTAAAGGTAGGTAGTGACAATCTGGAGACCATCGAGCATGTTCCTGGTAAGCACAATCTTTCTTCTCCCACTCGTGAAGTGACACACCACAACTGAAGCACTTGACTTTATCCCCTTCGCCCAAGTAGATAAATCCAGCTCTAGCTAATTCTTCAGGGGTAGGTCCTCCCAGATATTTTGGCCATTTTCCTTGGAAGGTTTGGATCCGACTTTCATAATCATAATATTCTGGCAAACGCACAGGGAACCAATATTCGTCTTTCACAGGTTCATTTCGATGAGGTACGGTGAAATATGCAGGAGCCTGCTCAGTTTTACATGACATCAGTAGGGTGGTAGCCGCATGGTTTCATTAGGATGACATCCACCATGAAAACCAGTAAAGTGAAAAGGTGTACGAGAACGAGCGGCATCGCTTTCGCATCCATCAGGTTTGACACGCACAGGATCACTTTCCATGGTAGGTATGGTAGTAGTAGTAGTTATAGCAAATTTTCCATGATGATGATGTGGTACTGAATCGCTAAGATCATAGCGTACGGCATCCCTGCCATCGCAAGGCACATCATCGTACTCGAGTTTACTCTTGCTGGATACTTGCTGTGTGAAAGGATTCATCTCTCTCGCTTAGCAATGGTAGTCAGAATGAACTATCGGTCTTGGACGTTGTCCCTTTTTATACTAGTCGTAATGAAGTCTCGAGCTTGTACGTCGTTCCTGTTTTATGACTAGTTTTGGAAGCCTTCCTTTCTTTCTTCTTGGACAACGGTACTACCTTCTCTAAGGTACCGTCACACCTGAACCGTAGTGTAATGGGTGGAAATGTCATAGAAAGGTAAGGACAATGCGGAGACCATTGAGTATGTTCCAGAATAGCTGAATCTTTATAGATACATCGATCCACACGCAACTTCAGGCCACAACTGAAACACTGTACTTCATATCCCAATCCAGTCTCAGGTCCCAAGTAGACAAACCCTGTTCTAGCTAAAACATTCGCAGTAGGTAATCCTTCCCTATCCGTGGGCCATTTTTGAAACGTTTCCAGTCGACTGGCACAACTGCAATAGTCAGGCAAGAAAACAGGAAAATGGTATGGTTTGAGCTTGGAGTTCTCTGTGGGTTGCTCACTCGATTCTTGCTGTTTCGAAGTCATCCTTCTCGTTGGTGACTATCGTCTTGGAACCATTTTTTTATATCAGCGTTTCCTTACGGTAAAGTAAAGCGATTGGGAAGCCGTACTCGCTTCTGGTACACGATTTGATAGACTTTTTCCAAGGGTCGGCTGATGATCTGGTGAGTGGGTAAACGTACAATCTTGTGCGGTTCGTGGGTGGTCACTTTAAAATTTCCATCCTCTCCAGACTGCAAGGCTTCTTTCAAGACGTGTACCAGTTGACTGGTGCGATAATTGAGAGTCATTCCTTTCACTTTGCACTCCGTGTACACTTCTCCTTCTTTGTCCCGGTATTCGTAGCCGCAATTTTTGGGACCGCCACTTGCAAAACTTAGAATCTTGTCGTCGGGATGCTTGTCCGTCCAGGCTCCTAAACGGTCTCCTTCGATGACAGGGTGAGGTTGACCCAGGAGATCGATGTATATGCAACTGTCCGTGTCAAAATACAGCACACGATCTCCTAACAGTTCTAAATCTTCGTACAGTTTTAAGAGATCTTGGGCTGTCACGTAAGCCGCAATGATGACATTTCCAAATTCGTCGGTTTCTACAAAGTCCAGTTCTTCTTCGTAATTGACTAAGATCAAGCCCTCACGAAGGACGTCCACGTATTTCATGTATTTGGTTTTGTCGTGAATCATCTGAAAGTAGCGGGAAGGTTCTGTCAAATACTCCGTCTTGGATAAACACGGTCGTTGTGCCATTTTACCCCACAAACAATTTAACATCACTTTGGCAAACGATCGCTTTCCTTCATTTTTCTCGACGTGGTCTAAAGTGATGCCTTCGTGTTCCCAGTATTTCTATTTGAATTTCTTTTGGTCTTCGGGAGTGTAGCAGCAGGAAGGATAGCCGCTAGCTTCTTGTTTCAGTTTCAAAAAGGCATTCACGTAGTCTGCAAAAATGCCTTTCTGAGTCTCGTCGCCCTTGTGGTATTTTTCTGTCTTGGGAAAGTGGTAAATTTCGTACACTTCTAACAGTTGGCATCCCAAGTCCAGAGCTTTAAACAATTCCACGCTGACCCACGTTCCCGTCAAGGCACGTTCTTCCTGAGTGTGCTGACAAGGTTGGTCTTGGTTGCACGTTTCAGCACAAGTACGGCACAAGGGAAACATCAGTTTTTATTGGGAATGATGTGGTAAAACGGGATGGTACAAGTACGTGGGAGGCAAGACTTTACACTTGATCAATCCTACGTATTGTCGAATATTGTCCCCGTCTATGTGTTCCGTCAGCAATTGTGGGTGCCCTGCGGGAAAGTGACAATATTTGCACACGTACGGATACAGAGAACACACGTCCAAGTATTTGATTTCCTCTCCTTTGTCCTCGTCGGCTTGGTACAGCAAACAGGTGGCATTCGTCCGTCCTCCGTACAAACTATCCCTTGGGTTCAGTGGGTCTACCAGCTTGTAACTTTCCACGATGCACTTAAACTCGGGATCGGTTTTCAATCGCTGATCGTACTCGTGTTCCCACATTTCTACCACTTGGTATCCTTGCTCTTCTAACTTCAAGCATCGCTGACAAGTGGCCTGGTACAAGTCTTCCATGGTCCGTTGTAAAAACTGATTTTTAGTATTAAGTTGAGGGTAGCAGATAGGACATCCGTGAAATAAGCACCCGTTAAACTCGTACACAATCCCACCATCCACCGAATACCTTCCGATGGTCTTTTCGCCTTCTCCGTTGCGAGCATGTTGGATCCATTTGTCTTCCTTCTCACACAAGTAATGTAGCCAGCGAAGGGCTTTGACCGAGTATTGACGTTTGACAAAATTGGTTGTTTGAGGACTGTTGACAGCTAGGGTGTTTTCGGGCATAAATCGTTGGCGGTACACTAAGGAACACGCTTTGACAATGGTGCAGGCTTCTTTCAAAGGATCGATCCCTCCGTGTTCCATGAACAGTTCTCGAAATTTTCCACAGCAACGCCGTAAAATGTCTACGTCGGAACGACAATATTTTAACATTTCTTCCTGAAAGTCGAAAGGGTCCGAGGCGTGAGTGTGGTACCAAGCGTAGAAAGCTTCTCGTTGTTCGGTACGCATGTTGTCAGGGTCGTAGTAGTGAGCCTCAGGCAAATGGGGTAGAACGGCATGTTGACTGGATTCGGTATTGAAAAAGTGCGGTAAATAGCCTTTGGCCATTTCTGTCATTGCAAACGTTTTAGGCATGCGACTCAAAGGCATGGCCAAGTAACTCATCGAATCTTTAAACTGCACTTGTTTTTGGCTCCGTTCAAAGTCACTTTAGGACGTTCGGTACTTTGTTCCGTATAGTATCTCAAAAGAAACTGTCCATCGTATCCCGAGAAATTGTGAGCCATCACCGTGGCATAGCGATGACAATCTCCGTAACGTTCGATGTCTTCTTGGCTCCACGTCTCGTCGATAGGGTCTAAGATCCATTGGGCAAAATCGGCCAATGTGTTCGGTCCCCGAAAGATTTTTTTACGTCCTCCAGGAATCTTGCTACAGTGAGGGCAATGAGGAAAGATAGGCTCTTAAATGCACTTCTCACACGCTCGATGAGCCACGCAGAAATTAGGAATGTGAATGCCAGTCTCTTGCATGCATTCGAAATCGAAAAAGATGAAATGGCCTTTCTTCTGGTCATTATCTTCTTCTTCTTCATGTTTGGATTGGTATTTTTTAATGTAGCAATGGTGTTCCAAGTCCACGACTTGGCAACAAATGTGACATCGCTTCTTTCCTGAACAGACGTGAGTCTTGGCACTATTGGCACATATGCCTTGTCCACAAGTAGGGCACAATCTCAGGAGTTGGCAAGTACATTTCCGCTGTGAACCTTGCGTCTTTAGATGTTGTTGGTAACAGGCAGGGCTGACAAACATGCGCTGACAAGCAGAGCAATGCACTCGTTTTTGTCCTTTGTCAAGACAAGGCTTAAAGGCTAAACATCCTGAGAATTTCGATCCGCAATGCTTGTGTTGCTCTCGATTGTTATAGCCATAGTCGCATTTCTCACAGTAATAACTGAATGACAGGAATGCAGTGATACTGATAATGGCATCAAAATGTTCATCGTGATGATAGACGTGAATATATTTAACGTTTTTGAAATTTTTGCCTCGAAACAACAGAGGTCCATTCACTTCTTGAGGGTGTACTTTCAAGGTGTAGCGTGGAGCCAAGACGTCTTGCAATTTTTGCATTTCAGAAATGCCACAGGGTGTGTCTTTGGATATCCCCGCTTGCTGTAACAGGAGTTCTGCTTCTCTTTGTTGTTTGGTTTGGTCCGATCGTCGAATCGTTTTCCAGGCTCTTTTCCATTCTTTCGTGTCGTTCTTGTCGGCATACGTTCGTCCCACCACGATCGCGCGGGCTAAGCACATCTGGTCTTGAGTGTTGTTAATCTGAACGATGCTGCGCTTCATGCTGCGAGGATTGTCGATCAAGATCACCTTTTTGCGTTGTCCAGTCCCTTGGGGAAGAGACACGTGGGTCATGAACAGTGTCGCTTTTCCATCGGTGATGTGAAACTTGTCATTGGATTGCTGCGCGTGTTGAATCTTGTCCATGACTTTGGAAGGTGTCAATTCTGCTGGACTGCTAAACTCAATCCAAACGGGGGACTTCAAATTGTCGTGATGAATGGAAAGTCTCAAGCGATCGTCTTCTTTGGCTTGACATTGCCGTTTCAGTGTGATTAACAAAGAATCCCACACATCGACGATGAACCCCTCTGCTTTCTCCAACGGTACGTCGGACTTGAAATCTTTAAACTTCACCGCGTACGTGTAGGCCGTAGTTCTAAATTTTCTAGAGGAGCGTTTGACTGTCTCTCGAATGTGGTAGTACTTTTCAGGGTTTACTGGTGGTGATGAACTTTGACTGAGTGTAGACTCTCTGGGCCTAGATTCTGGTTCACTCATCTCATCTTCAAAATCGCTGGCATGAATTTAAGCCAAGACTTCAGCTACTGTGCGAGGCGTTAAATCACGTTTCTGCCTCTTACTTTCTTCTCCTTTCTTTACGAAATGATGCGATCGTTTCATCTTGATTGCAAAAAGTCAAATGACTACATTTGAAACACCATGGACCTCTATATATCCATGTCAGACCACTGTATATATAAAGGGCTGGTGCCTTCCCTCTCAGTATTCATTTTGCTCTCAAGCCGTTGAACACGATGGAAGAACCCACACAAATTGAACTTCTGATTAGAGCTTTGCGAGGTGTCATACGAACGTTTTCTTCAGACAAGCCGACGGACTACTCTCCCTCCTTTCGAGATAAAAGTCAAGATACTTGCTATATCTGCCAGAACAAAGGGCATTGGGCTACAGAATGTCCAGATCGTCATAAAAGCAAGACCAGTGTCAGAAGAGACAAAAGTCAAGATAGTTGTTATCATTGTAAAGAGAAAGGACGTTGGTCTTCAGAGTGTCCTAAGAAAGAACAGAAGCAGGAGGAGGAAGAAGAAAACGAGGTGTCCTCGACAAAGGAAGAACCCCGTCACGTTCAGAAAGAGAAGACAGAAAAGAAAAGAAGACGAGAAAAAAAAATGAGGAAGAAGAGGAGGAAAAACTTGTGAAAGTAAAGAAAATAAGAAAACAGAGAGAGTGAAAGAAGAAGAAAAAAGGCACAGAAGAAGTCTATGAACTTTTAAAAGTGTTGTGTTGTGTTATGTTGTGATATTGAATTGTAAAAATTTGTACCAGAATAGACCAGACTGAAAAAACAAGTGTATCTTGGTTTTGATTGTTTAGAATATAAGAACCTACACTCATGCACTCACAACACGTACATCGTAGGGTTAAACAAGGGATTTTGAGTTTTAATTGATTTTGGCAAAATGAATAGCATCTCTTTTCGAAAGAAGTGAGTGGCCCTGAAAAAGACCGTTGGGTGTTTGTTTCTTTTCCTTAGAACAAACTCAGGAACGAGAAACAATCCGCTTTAACTGCCTTATGCCTTTGCCACGGCCAAGGCTTACTTCTGGACTTGCTCCTGTCAATGATTTAGTAGAAAACACTAGAGGTGGTATCTCTGATGTAGTAACAGGGTTAGGTTGTTTGGCTCGGGAAGGTCTTTCTCTCTTGGGTCGTAATAAAGAAGTCTGATACATTTGTTTCAGACTTCTTAACTCGGCCAAAATGTCCAAGAGTACCGTTACCGTATGACTTTCACTGTTCTCCTTCTCTCCTAGCCTTTGTTTCTTTACTGCTTCTTCTTCCTGTCGTTTCCTTCTTGCCTCTTCTTCTCACTGTTGCTGTTCAAGGAGAAATGCTTGTTCTGCCTCTTTCTGCTGCTGTAAAAATTTCTCCATTTCTTCTTTCTGTCTTTGTTTAAAATCGTCGACGTGTGGTAAAGAAGGAGAAAGTGGAGAAGGTACTGGTACCGGAACAAATTCTTGCGAAGAAGAGAAAAAATCTACTAAATCCCAGTTGAAATCGGTCTCTTCTGGAAGTAGCGCTGTGTTAACTTTGGTAGCCACTGCTATGCCATCGCTTTTCGTCTCCACAGCCGGTGCACCCCAATTCATTGTCTTCTTAGTTTCCGTCATGTTTCACAAAACAATGTCGCATCGATTCACTGCGCACAGACGCTAGCTCACCTATATAGGAAATTTGACGTCATAGGTAGCTCTCTTCAGATTGGAAGACAAACTCCACGAAGTGACTGAATTTTGTAACATGTGTTGGGATTGGTGAACAATTTCAATCCTTTTCGATCCGGTCTTCCACTATAAATAAACGCGGTTCACTTCATTCCCTTCACCTGTTCTCGTCACAAAGATGTAGACCAACGTTGAATCGTCTACTTTCGTATCGTCGTTGTTTTTCCGTACGGACTTACCCATGTATGTCAGATCAGCATGGAGAATCGTTAGGATCACCGAGACAAGCATTTGAAAAAGAAGGACTTATGTGGAAAGACAAGGCTGTCTGAAGCGAGTTCTGGTTTATGGACCAGAGATTAGACGAAGTTTGAGGAAGAGAAGAAGACCTATGCGATGCCCTCTATGTTAACGGAATGGTGTTAACATAACAAACAACGACCCTTTTCAGGGTCACTCCATTGCCTCGAAAAGATATTTATTTTCACTTTGCCTAAAAAAAATTTTATTCGATTTTATAATTTGTGTAGATATTTATTCTCTCTTCCCTAAAATATTTGTTTAGTCGATTTTATAATTTGTGTAGGATAGATTGATGTTCATCAATCTATGGGAAAAAAACGAATATATAAAACCTACTCTGCTAAAACACGAACGCTAATGATTCGTGTTTATCTATAGAAATGACACAGGTGGCATGACGTGACGGTACTACCTTGCTACATTGTTGCCAATGTCCAGTACCGTGACGTCACCCTACCTGTTCCATTCCTCTTGTCGCTATACAGGCCCAGGGTGTGATAGTCGCTAATACAAAATTCCCATTGGGGCCATATCACCCCAGGCTGTGGTTTTGGGCCTATAAATCGTGGGGCCATATCACCCCAGGCTGATTTTCCTTCTTTGGCATGATGAGGGCCCTATTGCCCCAATATACTACTTACATTTGTCTTGATAAAGGTGTTTATGCCGTCTGTACTTATAAGACGATTCCAGCTGCAGAATGCACAGACCCCGATCTGCCGGCACATGATGCACCAGCAGATCTGGAACTGTGCAGTTTGGGAGGAGTAATCAGGAGAACAAACAATATAGACCC